>JASDQU011505970.1:0-12103 GCA_032191745.1 Picea mariana | reverse complement strand
GGGGGTAATGATTTGGACAACTTGAACATCCCGAGTTTCTCTTCTGTTCCTATATTACAATCTTCTACTTCTTGTCCACTGGCTTCAATTTTCGTTTTTTTGGCTACATCGTTAAAATCAAACAAGCCCTCTAAAGG
Organism: Picea mariana; assembly: GCA_032191745.1. NCBI lineage: Eukaryota > Viridiplantae > Streptophyta > Pinopsida > Pinales > Pinaceae > Picea > Picea mariana. Next base: position 11,966 of record JASDQU011505970.1, on the reverse strand, counting down.
AACTAGACCCCTAGGTAAAACGTTACTTTTCAAATGTAGAATATCAGTCTCCATCTCATCATCGCCTAATTCTTCTGAATCTACGCTATTTACACTATTATTTTCAAAATCAAATCTATTTACATTTTCATCTTCGTCCTCTAAATCTATATTTGTACATTCAAAATCATTTTTACACTACAGAAAGTCTTCGATTTGATCATAATTACCAAACACTTGCCAGTACCTGATATTGTCGAGAATGATTGGTCTACACTTCACCTCTACCATGTATGGGAGAGTCGAGCGAAAAGGAATCTTACATGTGGCTGCTGATGTAGCCAATCCGTCTGCCAAAATGTTCTGTCCCCTAGGCATTACCTGCAAATCAACTTCAGTGAAACATCTAAGGGAATCAAGAACAAAATTCCTATAAGCTCTAAGACGGGGATGTTTTGCAGCATACTCACCTTTAATTTTCTTGATTATTAACTCAGAATCACCTCTTACCATAATCTGTTTGGCACCAACTCTTTTCAAAAGCTTCAGACCAAGCATCAAGGCTTCATACTCAGCGATATTGTTAGTGCATTGGAAATTTAATTTGTAAGAATGGTTTTCTGAATACTCGGTTCTGTGATTGTGCAGCCAAACTCCCGCTCCGGCTCCTTCTTTGCTTACTGCTCCATCAAAATCCATGCTCAAGAAATATGCCAAAAATTCTTCAGTTATCACGTTTTTCTTTCTTTCTACCTCCATGATTTCTTGGCCTTCGTCTGGACCAGATGTATCTTCTCCCAGCTGAGTGTTTTATTCTTCCGTGTCACCATCGTTATACAAGATAAAACAATCCAAGTCAGAATGTATGGAGTAAAGAGGATAGTTATGCAGTTTTTCTTGGCTATTGACCATGTATTTCATCAATGTTTCTCTGTATAGCCTTCTTTCTTGCCCGAACACTGGGATGGTGGCATATGACATATCTAGTTGCAGGGTACCTCTCAACTTATCCCCCCAAGACCAGGATAGCAACATTCCATAGTTCGGGGGAATTTCTGCAACTACCACATCCATGACCATGCTCTTTGCAGGAATCTGAACCAGGGTGATACATAGGTCCTTGATCAAACCAATACATCTAACTTTACTGGAGTCGAATGAGTGTAAATCCTTGTAAGGCCTAGTGACCTCCAGTCCCAGTTTCTCCATCACTGCTTTAGGCATTAGATTGTGGGAAGCACCCAAATCTAGCATAACATTATGCAAGATCAGGTCATGTATATTTAGACTAATGTAAAAAGGAGCGACATCACCATTATCGTCTCGGCCATCTACTTCAGGTCCAAACAGAAGTTCAGGTTGATCATCTGTAAGGTTCACAGTATCTGAATGATTTGTTGATCCAACAGTTAATGCTTTCGTACCTATATCAAGTTCAATGGTCAGTGCCTTAATCACTTGTGAATGATAAGTGTCTTTTTTCATCAACTCGAAAAGTGGAATGGGAATTTTTACTTTGGCTAATTCCCCTTCGAGGCTGAAAGGTGTAGTGACTCTGCTTTGGCTCATCAACTCTAGTTTGTCTACCACATTCTTCTGGACAGAAGTACTTGGTTGATTAATTGATGAAACCTCAGGCTGCGGCGATCTTTTCAGAATAGTAAGGTTTCTTTTCACAAGAACTTCGGCAGTACTCTTTTCAAGACTCTTCTCGGCAAATGGCTCAGAGGCTTTCCTGGTTTCGACTATCTTCTTCGTTTCAATCGTCTTTTTTGGGGAACTCCTTTCTGTCTTTTTACTTCACAGATTGTACTACCGGTGTACCTCCAAAATGGCATTTTCGAATGCCTGTTGTTCGTCATCTTCAGCTTCTTCACTTACTTTTGTTTGATTTAGAATAAAAAGTTCTTTCTCTTCTTGGGTAAGAAAAATAGCTTCATTATCGTGAATGCCCATGACATTTATGTGAGTATCCTCTAGTTCCTCAATCACTTCCACTCCTTCATCAGCATAATTTTCTTGTATGGGAGGTCTAATCTATTGATCCAGACCTCTCTGCTCTCTTTGGTCCCTAGGATCTCTCTGTCTAATTTGAGGAGGGTTTCTCCTGAAGTTAGGATTCTGAACTTAAGGAGCTGGCGGGTTTTCTCTGGGAGGATTTATTTCTGACACAGTAAGTCTTTCCATCATTCTTTCCATTGCTCTGGCCAAGGAATCTAATTTGGAATCTGAGGTTGATGTGGAAGGTTCCTCTTTAATTGTGACTCTCCTCTCTGACCTCTATTGTGCCCTTTTTTCCAACAAATTGGCCTCCACACTTATTGCGCTTTTTTGCATGTCTTCCAGGTTGATAGAATTTCTTTCCCTTAGTTGGTATGACATATCAGCGTCAAAACCATCAAGGAATTTTATCAATGCCAAACCCTGTGGAGGTTTGATTTCGGCTGGGATTGCGTTGTATAGGTTATTGAAACGAGTGCAGTAATCTTGTACTGTCTCACCTTGATTTCTTCTAATATTTTCGTATTCTGAAAATATTTGGAGAGGGTTTTTCTTTACCTCCCATCTGTCTAGAAAACTCATTTGAAATGCAGTAAGGTCAAGGACTGAGGCGGCAAGTAAACCTTTATACCATTTCTTAACGTCACCTATCAAACTTTGGACGAATAATCTCATTTGAATGTTAGCCTCATCTACTTCGTGCAGGTCAAAATAATCATTCATTTTATCAACGTGTTGTTGGGAGTTCAAAGGTCCTATTCCATAGAACTGTGGGAGTCTCATTTGATAGTCTTGGGGCATGGCATGAAGAGGCGCGGCCAACACTATAGGAGCATATCTGTCTGCCATGATAGGTGGAGGAGGTGGGATAACAAACTGGATGATAGGCGAGGTAGCGACTGAAGACAAGGACGAGGAGGGAGTAGCTGGCACTGAGGGAGTGGTTTGAGGTTTAGCAGTGGGAGATAGAACTTCAGGAGTCCGGGGTTGCAAATGGTTGGGTCCAAAATGATTTCAGTCACAAAACTGTTGGATCTTGTCCTAACTAGGCTTTGTTTGGAAAGGGTGTCAAAGTCAGGTTTTTGAAGGGTAACGAGCCCCCTTGAACAGGAAAGGGACTTATGAAAGGAAGTATGACTTATGGAACCTTCAGCTACGGTATTTTTCCTAAGCAATTGTTCTGGGTTATCTGTTACTATCGCAGGTTCTGGGTCTGGATGAGATCGAGTATAAACTTTCTTGGGAGCCAAATTTCTTTTTGATTTTTATATATATACTTTTTAGTTTTATGAGTCTGAAAATAATATGTACAAATTTTAATCAACCTCTAAACATTAATTTCTTCTCAAATTTGCAATATTTCAGGAACAATCTTTTCTTCTAGGCAAAGAAAACGTGAAGCTATAAATTTTTAGTTCTGTTCTTTCCCCAGTGGAGTCGCCACTATGTTAGTGCTCTGTAAATTTCCTAGAGGTTGTTCGGAAGAATAAATCTACGAGAGGTAACTTTATCCAACCACTTTTGAAGCTGGGATCTAGCCCTTCCAACTTCAGAGAGGGATCTCTCTATATGATTTAGATATGTTTTAAGTTTTTAAAATATTAGGCTAGATAAATAGATAAGTCAATTTTGTGTCGTAGTGTTTGTTGAGTTGGTTAAGATAGTTTACACATCCATTGGGCTATGGGGTCCATGTCGTAAAGATGAAATCCGAACCAGAAAAACAAAGGAACCTTTCACAGGGAAAGATAATGTAATCACTGGATTCTTTAGTATCATAAATAAGGAATAGCAAAAAAGATGAGAAGTCAATTACAACAAAGAAGCAGTGAAGAATTTATTTATTGTAAAATGAGAAGATGAACACTTAAATCTTTTGAGTGAGAAACAGGGTATACAAGATAAATCCTACAACGTTCGTTACTCCTAAAGATTAGATTTAGAAAAAAGTATGATAAGAAAGGGAGAATAACATTCAACGTAGAGAGAAAAACATCACCAGTGAATACACGCAAGAATTCTGTAAAAGTGCCTCTTTGTATTAATGGTAGATCTCTTCAAAAGTATTACAGTCTGATAGCTTGTAGGGCATGAGGATCAACAACCCTCAATACTTCGAAAGATGAAGTATTTATAACTCAAAATTACAAACGATCCTGTCATCAATGACCAGGATGTGCTAAATCTACTTTTAGCCTAACTAACTTAACAAATTTCATAAATCTAGGAACTGCTTGATGATGTGTCACAACTGCATGTTGTTTTCTGGGTGGACCGTTGGTGAGGCCTCTGCACGACCTCATCTAAATGGACGAATGACTGGGCTGGGATAGCTCATCTTCTACTCGATCAGATCACAGAGTTCTTCCCATGGAAGATGACTAGGCAGGTTGACTTTGAGTAGCCTTCGATAAACTTCATCCATTTTTGTGTATTTGGCGAAGGTAGGTTTGGTGATGAAGATGTATCGAATTTCATGCTGAATACTGATGTCCCACTGAAGCACATCTAGAAATGCCTTGCCAGTGATGTTGCCTTGAATTCCTGAAAACTTGGAACTGTCCTTAGCAACATCGGCCAGTCTCTTTTTGTAGTCTGGGAGTGTCATCAATTTATCATTGATTACCTTCAGACCAGGAAGACCTTTCTTCTATAGAGCCTCAATCTTACTAAAAAATCTTTGTACCCCTAGGTCCATTGCATGAACCTTTTCTTCCAACTGAAGCATTAATCCTCTCTTGGTCAAAACTCTTTTGACCTCAAGGATGGTCTCTGTTCTATCTTCAATCTTCAGATCTTCCAGTTCCTCCCTGGTCTTAGAATTTAGGAACTTGATGATTTCATTAGCCTGTGTGGGCATCTCTCCCAATTCTGATCTAATCTTCTCAATGGCTTGTTTGCTTCTTTGCACCAATTCATTCTTCTCAAACATGATCTGTATCATGGGCCATATCTTGTTCATGGACTTGGTGATGTCTGTCTAGACACTTTCTTTAACCTCAACCAAAGTTTTACCTGCCACTATTTGCTTCCGGAGATGTTGTAACTCTTGTTTGAGCTGGTCTGATACCTGCTTTTCCTTGGAGAGGATGATCTGAAAGGAAGATTTCAGTTCCTGAAGGTTCTCAATCTCCTTTTTGAGCCTGCTGATCTTTGTTTCTTGCAGGTTCATCTTTTCCATAGATTTATCCAAGTCGGCTGTTTTTTCCAAGGATGTCAGTGGAGTCGCGGATGGGACTTCTATCATTGATGCTTTTCTCACTCCCAAAATTGGAATGGCACTCAATGGAATGACTTCCATTGGCTTCAGTTGTTCTTTCTCTTTCACCAGCTTCTCCATCTCAGCTTCCATTTCCTCTAGTTGTGCATTCTGCTCCATGAGTAGTTTGAGCATTTCATCTTTTTCTCCTTCTTTCTCTGCTATCTCCTTTGCCTGTGAATCTTCTGTTGGCGGCAGTTTCAGTTGTTTTCTTAAGGAGGATATGTCAGCATTTTTCTTCTTAATCATCTCCTCAGCTGCTTTCACGTTTGAAGGATTGTAACCGATCTTGAGGACCAGTTCCTCCAAAGTCTTGATTCTGTTTTCCTTGGCAAAGGACGATAGCTTCTCTAACTTCAATTGTGTTTGAACGTTGTTCAGGGACACTTGCAATTTGGACGTAGTAGTGGAAGCATGCCCCAACGTATAAAAGACCATTTACCCTGTTTGCTTGTGCAGATCCATCTGATCGGCCAGATGCACATCCTTCATCTGGAATTCAAAGGTGGCCCTTTTATAATCATTGATCACCTTTGGATCTGGCACCTACGCTTGGAGGAATTCCATATGCATTCTACCCTTCTCGGTGTCAAATGTCGATAGCAACCTATGTTGTGTAGTCGATGTCTTCTTCTAGAACTGGGCACAAGTACTGTTGGTCAGGGTCTGGTTCCTTTTCTCGATCAGCTCATACTTTTCAAAGATGCTCAGCTTCAGTCCTACCTTGCCTGGCTGGGTGGTCAACGGAGAATCTGTAGATTTCTTCGGCAACACTGAGGTTATGATATGTTGGAGGCTTGCACTAAGGGGTGGCCTATCAACCTTGGTCACTGTAGTAGATGGGACTTCTTTTTCCCCAGTCAGGCCAGGAGTTGAAAAAGTTTTAGACCTCTTGGTATGCAATTGAAATTCTTCTGGTGACACCTCAATGACAAGTGGAGATAAATCTTGCCTAGGCCTTTTCTCTTTTGGAACTTGTGGTGTGGTTGTTTGCGATACAGTGGCTGGGGGATCCTGTTATTCTGCTTCGACCAAAGTGTTAGGATCCCATATTGTCTGGTTTGCAAATTTCTCAACTTCAGGCCTAGGTTCGTGGACATATGGGATGTTCTTGTTTTTCACCCTCATCTCAGAGATGATCCCGCATGGATCGTAATGCCATGGGAAACTCAAGAAGAACTTCATTTCCTTCAGCAGCCTGTCTGCTTCTTCTCCAGCACCACAATTGTTGCAAATGAAAGAGCCAATCTGACCTTTGATTCTGATCTGTTTGTTTTTCTTTAGTGACACGAAGTGAATGTCATCAGAGTTTATCATCTGCCTTATATACTCCAGAGAAAAACTTCTGATAGGCAGGTGTTTCGGAAGATTATATGGGGCCAACTCACACTCATATACTCTGATCTCAGTGTGATTTTGGTATAAATACCAATCACCTGTCTTTGTGTGATCTGAGAGATGCAGGATTCTCTGAACTTCATCTTTTATCCGAGGCTCGGGCCTGCCGCTAAGCATACTTACCACTGGGTGGTAGAATTGATCAATGAACTCCTTGAACCTGAACTCTGTGGAGTTATGCTTAAGCAAGGAGGTCCATGCATTCACTACCTTGGGTCTACCATATCAATCCATATTCTACATGGAAAAAATGAATTTGTCTGCTTGGAAGAAAATGAACAAGTACGCCAGTATGGATGAGCACTGGAACATGCCTTCTGTGGTGAAATTTACAAATTGTTCGTGAATATTGTTCGCCAGGAACATGTTGAAGTCGAACTGGGTAGTGGGCTTCTCATCGGTAGAGAAGATGGATAAAAATCCCAGAATGGGTTCATCTACCCACTGATCTGAATAGTAACCTAACAAGGTGCATAGGAATGAGATGATCTAGTTTCCTTTGGTCGAAAACATGGAAGAAGGATAAGGGGGATTTGTGGACGGAAATTGAGCAAATGGTGGGAGGAAAAGCTCAAATATTTGAGCTCTTTGGGGGAAGGTCATTTTCTGGTATAATTCTGTAAGAATTTCCAGGTTGAAAGGTGATGCAGAGTCAGCTCGGGGGTTTTGCATCATTTGGTCGATGGATTCAGGCATGATGAGGAACAGAATTTCTCTAGACGATGAAATGATGGCTCTTTGCTCGGGAATGTAGTGGGCTTAGCACTTGAGGGGAAACTATGGAAAAGGGTGAATCTGAGGAAAGAGATATAGGGGTAAGTTGGACCCCCAGAGTCCAATTTCGTCACTCTGGTCCAGGAAAAATTATTTGAGCCATGAATGGAGATATTTGAAATCGAAATTGCACTTAGTATCTGCAATTAAATGATCTTTGTCGGCCACTGGGATCTTGTGAAGGTCGACAGAAGGCAGGAGAAACAGATTCTCCTCTCCTTCAACTTGTTTTGACTTTGGCGCCATTACTGCAACAGTACTTGCAAGAAAAACAATGTTAGTGGGGAGGACTATGGATGGGGGAAACTAACTGTAACGGAGGAGAAAATGGTGTAAATTTATCTGGTGTGATGAGTGGGTAAATGGTGAGAATAGGAAGAGTGAGGGTAGTTTTGAGTAAACGGGTGTCCATTGGGCATGGGAGATAGGTCAACTGGTTAACGGATAGGTTATCAAGTAATAAATGGCCAATGGATCACTTAGAGTGTGAGATGGCGGGTGACGGTGACTGAGGGATATGGATGGGTGACATGGCAGTTAACGATTGGGGTAAATATCATGGTGAGGGGGCTTGCCACGAGCGAATGGGGGGGGAAGGACTGACAGAAATTATGGGACGTGACTCTTTCGGGAAACGTGGATGATGATATCAGGAGGTGACGAAGGTATGTCAGTCAGTAGGAGGTGATGGGACTCGGGACCGGTAGATCGATGCCATGTATAGATAGGGGCCTGCTAGAGGAAAGCTTCCATTCCGAATGCCCCCCCTCAGTGAAAATAATATCAGTCGGGGGGGTCCAAAAAACACCTTGAGTCGTTGATCTGTGCGCTCGCTTCTTGGCTGTAGATCTGTGCGCTTTGTTTATCACACATTCCGGACCCCCCCCCCCCTCCATTAAATGCGGAGCGGACGGGGGGTCTGGAATCCAATATTGATCGTAGATATGCACCCTTAAACTTGAGCCATCCAGATGTGCGCGGGTCTTATCAGCAATTCCAGACGCCCCCCCCTCCGTTAAAGGTAGAACAGTTGGGGGGGTCCGGAAAGATCTGTCCACCATAGATCTGGGTGCAATCACCCGGACCATTGATATATGAATGGATCATAATTGGGGGCGCGGAAAATACATGCGCCGAGAAACTTAGGATAAGTGCATTACGCGGGTTTTTTCCCAATGATTTTCATGTCTACACCACCAAGGGGTTAGTCAAACAACCTTTTAGGTATCCAAATCATGGTGTAACATTGATCATCAAGCTGGTTTTATTGAAGTAAAGACACTAGCCTATATTGTAACCTAGTTTTCTATGACAATTAACCCAGATTAAACTGTTGGGTTAAGAATTTACATCTACCCTAGGGCTATCTGACCAAGATTAGACAGTCTGGCCAGATTTATTCACTAATCTAACCTAGACACTTTGGCTAAGATTAAACGGTTTAGCCAAACTTATTCACTAACCCTATCAACATCAATTTAAAGAGAACTCGGCCATGCTTGAAAGGTATGGACCAAGTTACTATTATTGCATGGGGCTTTTATTGAAATTCTTTTATGCCCTCTTTTCTTTTTCTTTTTCTTTCTTTTCTTTCTTTTTTCTTTTCTTTTTCTTTTTCTTTTATTTTCTTTTCTTTTCTAATTATTTGCAGAATGCAAAATCATTTGTCAACAAAAACACTAGAGATAGATAATATTCCAATCACCAGTTGATCCTATAACTTATAGGGTGATAACAGTGAGGAGAGTGTAGAGGTATGTTGTGGACATCAGGTCTTCCAGCAGCCTAAGGAGGAAAAACTTAAATGCAAGATCCTCTTGAATTCAAATCTCAAGGAAACTGAAAGAAATTATAATAGCACTATAATCAAACATTCATCATAATACAGTTACAACAATTCATTTGGTCGATGGATTCAGGCATGATGAGGAACAGAATTTCTCTAGACGATGANCTCTCAATATCATAGGAAAATAAGATGAAGCAAGAAATATGACTTAGATTAACCAAGATGTCTCAAAAAACAAATACATAACCAAAGAAGCAGTGTTCTTCATAAAAATATTACAATAGAAGGGAGCCTAGCTCAACCATTCGACCTTAACAAAATATCAAAACTGCCTATATATACTAAAATGTTGCAACCACCAGGAATTTGATCAGATCAATGCCTTCAAAGCCTTTAGTCGGTGCCTGCTCTATTAGGTTGTGCAGACCTCATTATGCAAATGTGAACCAGGCATAGTTATGTGCTTTACAAGAAACCTTTCCCATAAGGAAGCTTTGGATTGTAAGTGTGCCTTCATGGCTGCTCTCTACAACATTTTCCATTTATGATATGAGGAGAGGTGTCAACTGCTGCCCACAATCTTCAATAACTATCTTCATTGGGATTAGGACTTGGCCTAACCCCCATAATTGTTCACAGACAGTGCCAATGACTTCTGCGAGTCCATCCTGATGCCTTGAGGGCATGAATGGTCTTTGTCTGTGACCAATGCGAGATTTGTAGGTGGGAGTCTGATAGAATATGTGTAGGGGTGATGTGGAGCGAGGTGCTTGGCAAAAAATTGCATGTCCCAACGAGTGAGAGACAATCATGTGGAAGGAAGTGATTAGGGGAGCGGAGGCTGGGACAAGGTTGCGGTGGCAAGGGAAAGGTAGAGGTGGCAGAGGAACGAGGGAGGTGTGATAAGGGGGGAGGAAGTGACGTGTAAGGGAGAGTGAAATGTGAGTGGGACAAATGTCAGGAGGGTTCTTGAGTTTCTTATTCCTCCAATCTTTTCATTTTCCCTGTGGAAATCATTGGGAGAATGCCACATGATTTACACCATAATGCTCTTGAGGGTAAACCTCAATTTCTGTCTGATTCTTAAGAAACAGTCTGCAACTCCTTGTGTTAACACAAAGTGATGTGGGTGGGAAAACCACCTAAGTAATAGCACTAAGGGTTCTGTAATACATGCAGAAATAACCGTTTAAAGTCTCCTACTTTTTACTATTATCCCGGCATAAACCCCACATTCATGCATAAAACACAAGGATAAAAGGATCTGGTAACTCTACCTTGAACTCTGTGTTTGGTGTCGATCCTTTTGAGTTCAGTTTCTCCTTGACTGCAAGTTTCCTCCCAAATCCAACCTGCATTCACAAACAGACAAACAAAGAACTACGAACATGCATCTTATATATGAATTAGCGAGTTAGATTTTCTAATAAAATATAAATCAAAACTGAATATTGAACACCTCATATGGCGAAACGGGAAAAGTAATTCTTGTTATTAACCTCACAAAAGTCACTTACAATGGTGAGATCGGCTAATGCTCCTCGAATCTAGTCCTGGTCTCCTCTTCAATTGTGCAACAACTACTTCCACATATGCTTCACCTCTTCAGTTCTCACAAAATGGTTTCAAAAGATTGGGGCAAGGGGAATACAAAAAAGGGCATAGTTTCTTTGCTCTTATTTCTCTCCTCTCAAATGGGACCCCTGCCTTTTATTTTATAGGCTAAAAGAGGGTAGTTATCTGGTTGAGTGACCAGCTATGGGTGGTCAAACAGTTTAGGCAATTACCTAGAAATCTATATTTCATCTGCAAATTTCTATTTTTTGTGCTTTTTTCACTATACACGGGTTGTAATGGGTCAGCTAGCGTATACATGCAGGCAGCAGCGGTGCAGGGTGCATACATATTCAAAAGGATGGTTTTTAGAAGAGTTCTTCAATGGTGTCTTGGAAAAAGTGGCAAGTGAGATGGCCTAATGCCAAGTATGCATGTCTGATGCAAATTAGGGTTATAACAAATGCCCCCTAATGTGTGAGGTCAGAAGAGCATATGATGGCCAAAATACATTACCAATCTTTACCAACATACGAAGCGAGTGAGCCCAGCGACCAGAGTTAGGGAGGTGCCATCTGCAAAATAACAATTGTCTCACTGAGGCAGGCATACCCATGCTCGGAATGAAATAAAACCATTTCTACCAATCAAATACACTGCATGTCCATGTCATATAACTATATAAAGTGTAGACGTGAGCAATACACAACGGATCTACATCTCGAAATAAAAAATATATACATGTATAGTATCCATCTTCAAGAAGCTAATGATGCCTGATGGCTAGAGATGAGGCCTTTGGAGCTCGAGCAACAACTTCAAAATCTCCATAACTCGGGTAGGAGTGTAATATGAGTGTACGACTTCAGTACCCAAAGGTCTTCGACGGCTCATCGGGAACAAACTAGAGGATCTTGATGATCAGGATGAGGGCTTCATTGATTTCGAACAAAGACTTGATTGGGATTTTTGGGATGGTCAGGCATGAGGTCAAGAGACAAACTGTAGAAGGGAGGACTCAAGCTTGGTAAAAACTTCCCTTGGACAATAGCACGGAAACTGATGAGACTCAAGTAGCACGGTATTGACATAAGTTCATGATGCAGGAGGCAACACAAACTCTCCATATGTTTGGAAGAATAACCAAACATAGGAGGACATAATTCTATGTAGAGAGAAAAACTTCCTAAGGTCATATTAAATCCCAGAGCT
>JASDQU011505967.1:0-22968 GCA_032191745.1 Picea mariana | reverse complement strand
CCCCCCCTCCCAATACCACTTACCACCTCAGGGGGGGTCCGGAATACCACTTACCTCTCCAAAACCACCCTCCCCCATTTTCACAAAACCATTGTTTTTCCAGTTTTGACACCTCGTCTTTCAAAGCAGATTTTGGGAAAACGAAGATGAAATTTTAAAAAACGAAAGAGGTTTTTGTTCATCATGAGCGGAAGAACAACAACCTCTCCCATGTTTTTCAAAGGTTCCACCAGTTGGGATAATTGAGGCTATATTTCAGCCTCATTTTTTTGGATTTCTGGTTTTTCTTGTTACAGTCCCAATTTTGCGGGAGCTGTTGCGGCGAGGTGGAATCGAAATTTGAGAAATTGAAGGAGGTTTTTTCTCCAGAAAAGATAATATACAATAAAATCCTTAGGATTTTTCACAGGTGCCATGGATTTGAAGAAATCACTGATTGAGCATACCCCTATTTTCAGCAAATTTGCAGTTCCATATTTTTGGGGATTTTATGCTATTCTTGGCCGAGGTGGTTTAATCTGACCTTCTGAGCCTAGAGAGAGTCTTTTTTATAAATTGTAGTGATTCAAATGTGTAAAGGGGGTTGATCATTGCACCCATAAAGCCCATTCTCTGTAATTTTTTAGATCCACTAGTAATACAAACGAATTGGTGCACAAGATTCTTGCGTTTGGACATTGGTGATGTTTTTCTTGCTATGTTAATGTTTTCTTACTTTGTTATCACCTTGTTTTCTAATTCCAACTGTTAAAAGGAAGTTAAAGAACATAATTTACCTCAGGTACTCTGTATCTGGCCTTTTATCAGTCTGCATGTTATTCTTCTGATTTTGAGTTAAAGAAATTCTTGAATGCTTCTTTACTTAAATGAACCTCTCACTTGTTCTATCTTTCCATCACATTTTATCTTAATCGATCCAATATCTTGGATATCTCACCCTGTGAAGAATCCCTTTAAAAGTTGTTTATCTAACCTTAATTTTTGACACAGACCTCATAGCCGAATGGGATTCTATAGTAATCATTCAGCCAAACACCTCAAATAAAAAACAAACATTGTTCTGCATAACTAGCCTAATATCCTATTTCAAACAAATCTAAATTTGATAGAGAGATCCCTCTCTGAGTCTTGGAGGGATAGATCCCTGAATCAAAGTGGTTTTGATGTTGCCTCTGCGACTGCCTCCACAGCCTTGGGAAAATTACAGAGTGCTAACAGAAGGGTCACGAAAATACAAAGAAGGACACTGGAAAGTGGTGTGATTTCCACAAAATCCCCTGGAACAACATCAATGAATGTCACTCAAAACAGTCATTGGTGGTCTATATCAAAGAAAAAGATCTGAACCCAGATTTAGAATCTGATTCAGAAAACATTGGAAGAAGACAGATCACCAACGAAAACCTCACTACTACTATCGCGACTGCCACAATTCAACCATAAAAATGAGCAGATCTTGAAGAGGGGGAACACCTCTTCCATTAATAGATGTGGGCGAAGGGGATGTCATTGCATTTCATTGTTGTTGGAGAAATCCAGAAGAATTGCATATCAATAGAGGTTGTCAAATAGTTGGGATTATCGACAACACCACACCCATATCCATACAACATCAGGTGGCTTCACCAGGGATGAGACCTTTGTGTTATCCAACAGTGTTGATTTTCATACAAAATACAACCCTTCAAGGATGAGGTATTATGTGATGTTTCCCCACTCAATGTATGTGGTTTACTTTTGGTCCAACCATATATGTGGAAGTGCCATGTGCTATTTTTGAGTCTCAACCCCGTAAAATCATTTTTACTCTCGGGGTTATCTCTATAGGATACCATAGGTAGTTCCAACTACTATCCCACCTAAAAATTATCACAAGGTAGTATCTCATACTAAAAAATTATTCTTCTTCACAGTCTGTTCAAAAGGTAAACATAAGAACACCACAACCACTGCAGCCTCAGTCCAAGCACCTTCTATCCAACAAAAGCAGGTCGACAATATTGAAGCAAAGCGCAAGGATTCCTTCTACACATGGTCATATCATGTAACCAGAATGGTTAAAAAGGTCCAACCCTTCTAGCCACAAGTTCGTGAAAACCTTGAACAAGCTAAGCATTGCAACTTCTCCAAGGAAAGTAGCTCCTCAAGATGCAAATTCAACAAACATTTTTCCCTCTCCCTTGGACACTCAAAGAAATGGATACCATTCCAACTAGTGGATATCTAAGGAGTGAGGATTGATACAGGTGGATATCAGTGGCCACCCACCTATTCCAACTGGCTCAAAATAGTCTTCTGGCAATTCGCTATTTTTAGTAGTTTTTTCAGTTCCTAAACTTTCGGGGCCATTTTGAGGGTCTAAATGATTTTTTTTTTGGATCGAGCACCTCAATGAGAGAATAAGGCTTTGATTGAGCCCCCAAAATGAATCTCCTCAATGATAAATTTCCAATGAGCTATCGTTCACCCCCAAAAAATATCATATGCTAAATTTACGCCCCACATAAGTTGATACACCAAACTACCCAAAACGAAGTCCACAAAACTGTTGGTTTTTCATCTTTCGGGGTTAGGGTTTTGTATTTTCTTTATGTTAAAAATGCCTTTGGAGCCTCATTGTAACAATCATATTCTTTCGAATGAGTGTAGTTGTCACATATATTCTTAGAGATAAGCTGCCACCATTCTAGCGAGTTCATTCACTCTGTATTTTACAGTTTTGTACATTTCACTCATTAATAGAAAATTTGTATTGTTGTATATCTATGGCTATTTTTATATACATATCATATATCTTTGTTATATTGTTGTATCTCTTGCAATATCTCGACATATTTCTTTATTATGTCTCCTCTCTCATTTTTTTTCCGAAAATAATATGAATCAGTGGTATCAGAGTAGGTTGCTCTTGATCGTTTTTTCAGTGCATGTCCCCGATGAGCTTCAAGTATAACAAGTTGTGTCTGGAGCTTGTCTCTCTTGACGACAATCACTCTTGCATGCTGATCTAGGGGATCAAAATATGATCAAATAAAAGTTCTCGAAATTGCTCGAAAAAAGATTCATTTTGTATATCTCGTTCTCACGATCCCAACACAACTTGAATGGGATCAAACAAACATCGTATGCGAGAGATATCGCATTATGTCCACTTTTCCAAACATGCAAAAAAAATGTTGATTGTACAGTCCGTACAGTTTGACTATGCATACCATACTACTGATGTGGTAGGGGGACCATTCTGGTGACATGGCAAGGTATTGATTTGGCAGCTGATGTGGCAGTGGTTTACGTGGATGAATTGATGGTCGACACATGGAATATTGGTGGTCGAATGTGAAGGTGTCACATGGCCCAGCAAGGGGTCGCCACATGGCACCCTATCGTTGGTTGGTGTAATTTTTTTGTTGGAGTCTGTGGGGGTCAAACCCAAGACCTACGCTAGTGGAATATTCTTGGTAGAGGCCAGGATATCAACCTGCCTGCATAGTGTTTCTTAACTTCTATGTTGTTAACTTCTATTTAAAGTTACACTAAACTTCATGCCAGAGGAAAAAGGGCCATAGCTTAGCCCCAACCCTTAGTCATTACACCTTACCACCTTTCCACATGACCAGTGGTGTGGTAAACATCAACGAATAGCAGACAGGTGCATGATTGAAGGTTGATGCCAGGACACATGGGCCATGCGACCAACACCTCCATCAGTTTAGGTTCTATGCCCCCTAACGATGTGCCAATTTTTCCTGACCTGCGGAATGGTGCATGGCGCTAGGCTTTGGCACAGGAAATGGACATGAGGGGATTATTCACAAACAGGTGCGATTTGGAGGACCAAAGACAACAAGCTTGAAGGAAAAACTTGAAACAAGGGTATTTTCTTCATTTTTTGGCCAAACCAGGTGCATGAAGAACCCAACTAGGGGTTTTTGAACGTTCTAGATCCATTGGAGCCATCTATTTGGCATTTTGAGCATTGTAAAGCACTTTTTAACACTTTGAGCATATAATGAAAATGATCCATTGGAAGCTAGACCAGGAGATGTGGCCCAAGAGAGGGGTGAACTCCTTTATCATTTTGTCGTGTTATGTGCTTGTTTAGATGGTTTTTTATTGTTGTTTATGTTGTTCATTTTAAGTGTGAAACTCAATATTTTATGTGCACGCAACTTGATTCTATTTCCAAGAACATACGAATTACACTTGCAATTTTAAAGATACACAACCCTTTTTCATATTCAGATCAATTTGGTATCAGAGAAAAGGTTTTTGAAGGTTTGATTGTTTGCAAGTGTTTGTTTTCTAATGCTTATAAGGTTGAAGCTCACAAGAGGAGAAGGTCAACTTGTAGAGCCAATTTCTCAACTTTTAAGAAGGAGAGCTACACAATCACCTCAAGCTTCAAGGAGGCATTCACAAGTATGGCTCATGAGGAGAGTCATGCAACTCTTACTTTAGAAGATGAAGCTTTTAGAAAATCTTTTTATGATATGACATCAATGGTGAAAGTTTTATTTGAAGAAATAAATGCAAGGTTGCAAGGTGAAAGATCAAATCCTCCAAGAGGTAATGAAGATAGTGGTGATAAAAATCTAAAAGGAAATGGAGGGAATGGTGATATTCCACCTCCTTCACATACTTCTTCCACTTATTCTACCATTTCACAACCACCTCCAAATTCTCCAAAAGAACATGGTAAAATTCCTCCACGAACTCCTTTGCTTAAGCTTTATATTAAGTTTGAATTGCCTATGTACAATGGAGAGGTAAATGCTGAGAAATTGGATAACTGGATTCGTCAAATTGAAGTGTATTGTAGGATACAAAGAATCAAAGATGATGAAACTAAGATTCAACTTGCTTCGCTTAGATTGGAAAGTGCAACTCTCATTTGGTGGGAAGCCAAAACTCAAGAGGACATGAAGAAACATGGTAAAGTTTTATCCTATTGGAATGATTTTATTGTTGCACTTAAAAGGAAATTTTATCCATTAGTATACATGTATAAAGCCATTATGGTTTGGAAAAATTTTATACAAGCTAAAGGGAAAAGTGTGCAAAGCTACACTCAAGAATTTAGAAGAAGATATTTTATTTTGGGTATAGATTTATCTTCTCAAGAAAATTTACTCAAATACATTGGAGGATTGCATAGCTACTTGAGACACACAATACTTATGTTTAACCCTACAAATCTATATGAAGTTTGTGTATAGGAAATTCATTTGGAAGGAAGAGGGAGCAATGAACCTCAAGAGGGTAGAAAGAATCCATTTTATAATGGAGACAAAGGAAAGAAGAAATTCAAAGGGAATGGAAAGAAGAATGCTTTAGTTAGGAAAGAGGGAGAAAAAATTACATGTAAACATTGTTCAAAAGATGGCCATGATGAAGACCATTGTTGGAAACTTCATCTTGAAAAGAGACCCAAAAAGTTCAACAACAAAACTAAACCAAAGATTGATGAACCTACACAACATGATTTAGGTTCTGATTCAGGATATGAAACAAAAAATTACAACCATGGGTTTTCAAGGTAAGGATTCTATTGCAAGAACTAGTTCTTCATGTAGTAGTAGCCTCAATGAAACTCAACATGAAAAAGAAAGAATAAAATGTCTCCACATAAGGGTTATTTCAAAGCATACCAAGGTAGATACTCTTTTTGATACTGGATCTCAAGCAAACCTCATATTTGAAGATACTGTCAAGGAATTAAATTTGGAAACTACTCCTCATCCTAAACCATACCCTCTAGGTTGGATATGTGACAATGCCAAATTGCATGTGGCAAGAAGATGTAAACTTATATTTTTCATCACTGTAAACTTTATAGATGAGGTAGAGCTTGATGCTATTCCATTGGATATTTGTGGTATTGTGTTGGGAAGCCCACACTTATATGATAGGAGAGCCATATTTCATCATCATGAGAAAAAATATCATTTGTTTAAAAATGGAGTTGAGAAAATTGTTAGAGCACATACAAAAAAGTTGAATTTGTCACTTGTAATTGCTGGAAAAATGAAGAGATTAGTCAATGCTAGTAAGAAATTTGTACTCTTGATGATCAAACCCAAAGATAATGTTGAAAAAGAAGCTTTCCAAGGTTGTGATGCAAAGTTAAAATATGATTTGTATGAGGTTTTTAACCAATATGATGAGATGTTTCATGAACCAAAAGGATTGCCTCCTAAATGAGGTATCCAACATGAGATTCAATTGCAACAAGATTGTCCTCTTCTAAGCATTGGTATGTACATGATATCAGTCATGGAGAATGATGAAATTAAAAAAAAATTCAAAGAGTTTCTTGAAAAAGCGGTTAGCATGTGACGCAGCACCCCCTACCTCAATAGGCTCTGCGTGACCTCCCAGTCTTAGGATCATTCTCTTTTCACCCTGAGCCAAAGAGGCTCCTTTAGTTCCCTGCTGGAACCTTCATAATTCAATCCACAAGTCCTTTGTGAAACACCTCTCTTCGCAACGTGCACCCAGCGTGAGTCTTCACTCTTCGCCCAAGCCAAGAAATGATCTTTTGGGTTTCACAATTTCGCGAACCCTGGCATAGAGTTCTCTGGCTCCTCCATCCTCCAAAACCCAATCTGTCGAAATTATGAATGTCAAAATCAACTTTAACAACAATTAGCCCTGGACCACGTCTCGTCCATGTGACTACTTCCTTCATGACCGCATCCTAACTCTAAAGGTATGTCGCGTTTTGTGACTTCAGGACTTTCGATGTCAAGTGCCCGACTCCTGCTCCTTAGAACAGCCGAAACATCGATCCCTGAAATACCTAAATGTGTGACCGCAGCCCCACTTATACAATATGCAACATTTCACGACTTCGGGGTTTCCAGTGAAAAACACCCCAGAGCTCTTGGTCTCAGGATTTCCGGAAATCCGAATCCCAAAATGCCGAAATATATGGCTGCCTCTTCCATGACCAGTCCTTCTGTTTGGACGGTCCCAATACTCTCGGTGTTTCAGGACTTGTGACCCTAAAAAAACTGATCCCTAGTCCTTCGAACTCTCGGTATCCGAACTCTCGATAGCTCCCCGATCACTACCACGCGTCCTCCACAGATGGACGACCCTGATAGCTTCGAGACTTCGCAACTTACGAAGTCAAAAGACTTCCTTGTTCCGCTCTTCAATGACCGAATCCCTGAAATAAAAGGATCTCGTAACACACGTCCTCCGCAGATGGATGACTCTGATGTCTTTGGGACTTCACAGATTAGGATATCGTGATGAAATGATTCCATGACCCCTTGATGCTCTGATCCCCGAACTCCAAAATTATGATGTGTTTGGGACATCGCAGGTTCTCTCCTATACATACGAGGGTTAAACCTCATACTCCTTTCAACAGATCTGAGGGTTGTTGGCTGTCTGAGCTAGATCTGATGGCCCAGATCTGCTCTCTTCTGTTGTGCTCTCCTGTGCTGCCTGGACATGAAATTTCAACTGTCCAGATCTTTTCCTCTGCTCGATTCGACGATAGTTGTAGCTCCTCGTTGAGCTTACACTCCTTCTTCATGAACCTGGAAGATTTCAAGTGTCCCAAAGTCCTCGACCTTTGCTTCCTACTACGAACCTTGTATTCTTGACTTCTGTTCATGTTCTAAGGACACTATTCCTTCTGAGGTCCTCTAAATCAAACCCTCCAAAGGGTTTTTCCTGGCCTTTCTGCTCCTCTTTATAGCTATGGGCCTGTGCGTGAATGCACTGCTCCTCCTAAGCTTTGTCCTCTTTGAATCCTTAAAGGATTCTTTGACCTCTGCACTCCTTGTAGGGTCCCCACATACACAAAGGTGCTATCCATCCTGAGCTTCTCTATTACTCAGAATTTTAAGGGATTTAACCCTTTTTTCCTCTCTCAGATGGAGATTTGGTGCCCTCTTAGCAACCACTTACTTAAGAAACTCCTTGTTGAGTCTGCAGCGTATTCAACAACCCTGTGAAGGTCCTATTCCTTGGATGCTTCTCTATTACAGAACTCAAAGGAGTTCTCTTTGTGCACACAGGCACCTGCTCAATGCCCTCCTGGCAGAGCTCTCACGGAATCCTCCATGATTCTAGTTTCCCTTTGAACTCATAGTAGAGTTATCCTATGCACTACCTGCACCTGCTCGATGCCCTCCTAGCAGAGCTCTATGGAGTCCTTAGTGATTCTATCTCCTTCTCCTATGCACTATATGCACCTGCTCAATGCCCTCCTAACAGAGCTCTCACAGAATCCTGTAGTGATTCTATCTTCTGTTGTGTCCTCCTCTGCATACGCCTCACCTCCAAGGTAGTCAACAACCTTGAGGTTTCTCCTTGAGCCGATGACTTCACTGGTGCACCCTCCTGGCACGTCCTTGCCCAAATTTCGCAGAATTCATGAGTGCATCTATTCACTAGCTTTCATAACTCATAGCATTTTATCACACCCTCTTGGAATGAAGCCTCAAAGAACCCCAAACCTGAAATCAAAGAACCCACATATAGCAGAACCTATTCGTCCCTACAAATGCACATCTAAAACATATAAAGAACACACAAAGACATTCATAAACACATAAAGACACATAGAAACTCATGCAGGAAATCTTCTCTTAATATTAATATGGAATGCCTCTTTTACAAGGTGTTCTTGAGCTTAGACTTTGATAGAGTCTTGAATCCTTCTCTCCTCTGCTCTAACTCTCGCAGAGCTCTCCTATCTCTCTACTCTACCTCCTCCAAAAACAAGATCCAAAATCTCTTTTACATGACGGGGCTCTTCGATCTCTTCCCTCCATCTCACCTACCTTATTCAATTTACATTTAAATTTACATTGAATGGGATGTCTAGTCTAGATTGGAGCTAGATTCAGCCTTACAAACATTTAAGGCTACTCCTAACTAACGCCTACTCAAAGGCATGGCTCTATGGCTCCATGACCTTACACACATTAATTATATTGAAATCAAATTCAAAATGTGAGAGGACTAGCACCTCTCTTCCTTGAATGTGTGCTTTGAATGCACTGAGTGGGCTGGCTGGTTGGTGCATGGCTGGCTTGGGAGCGATGCTCCTGCATCATAATCCTCTACTATGAAAAATTCATGAGCTCCTGCTCATGAGATTCCCAGCATGGCTGTTGAAATTCTCCTAGATCCCAAACAATTCTCTGGAGCTGTTCATCTGCTCCACTTCTCTGTTGCTGTTGTTGTTGTCTCCTTTCTACTTAGCTTCCCTTCACTGGGAGCTTTTGCTGATCTGACCATCAGATTTTGGATCTGCTTAATCACCTCGTCTAGCTATTGTCCTGCTTGGCTCTATCTTTGCAGTCTTCTTGACTGCATTTCTTCTCTGCAAATGGGTAGATCATCATGATCTCCCATGCCATCTTCTCCATCCCTCATGGCCTTAACTTGCCACTCTGTGGCAGTTCCAATTCTGCAATCTCATTACTGAGTTGTTGCTCAGCTTCTCCCTATGACAATTTTGTTGCTACCATTTCTATCGATGGCATGTCTCCAACTTCCTCTAGCTTCTCCTTAGAATGGAATTTTCCTTCACCTACTGCCGCATGCCCCGACATTGCAATCATCATTTGTTGTTCGGCTCCCTGGCTGAAATTTCTAAGCGATTCCTCAGAATGCTCCTTTGTTATCATCTGCATGAATGTCTTCTCTTGGCAGTCATCTATTGGATCTGGATGGTTCAGCCAATCCTCCAGCATCTCTAACTCCTTCTCCCATGGAGTGAGCATCTTATCTGCATGTTCTTCTTCTTTCCTTGCTGTCAGCTTCAGTGTTGCAGCTGTCTCCCCTTCAGCTTCCTGGCTGAAAATTTCGAGCCATTCTTCCGAATGCTCCTTTTCTCCTTCTGCTGGGGTATCTCCTGATGTCGGCCCCAATTCTTCTTTCGTGATAGTCACAACTGGCTGTCCTTCCCATGTTGCTGCATATGCAACATAGACTCTTGCCTCGACTGGGCTCAATGGAAGGAATATCTGAATTCCTCCAATGATCAGAATGTCCTTCTGATCTTCTCCTATCAGCTTCTCTCACTGATATGAACTTATCTTTGAGTTCATCTGCTCTCCCTTTCCCACCTGGAAATATGGGATTTTATCTTTGCTACCCTCCTGGCAGTCTATGAGATCCTCAGATCCCATCTCATTACCCACCTAGCGATTTGAATTTCCAGTCCTGCCCTCTTGGTAGTCTATGAGACCCCGCAGTGATCTCACCTCATTTCCCTCTTGGAAACATGAAATTTCCCTACTGTCCTCCTGACAGTCTATGAGATCCCACAACAATCTCATCTCATTTCCCTCCTAGTAATTGGAAATTTATGTTCTGCCCTCTTGGTAGCTTCTGCACACATGGTAGTCTTTGAGATCTTCCAGTGATCTCAGTTCATCCTCAGCATCACTGATATTCCTCCCAATCTCTGGTTCACATACCTGAACCATCTCCTCCTCATCATTCTTGAGGCTTTCAGCATGCCTCAACCATCCTCTTATCAGCCTCCATTGTCTTTTGGCCACCAATTCCCTGANTCCTGATGGGCCATTCATACACCCATCTCAACTTTTCCTCCCGCTGCATCTGCAATGCGATATCCTCCATCCTTTCTCTGATCTCGGTGAGCTCTTTATCTATCTCATCTTTTCTTGGCTACTAATGGTTCTTCTTTCCATCGCGTCCATGGACTTCAGTAGCCATCTTCTTCCTTATACCTTCCCTCCTGGAAAACCTGCTGCTGTCACTCTGCAACCCTGAGTGTTTCCAGCTTCTCCTATAGTTCTCCTTGACTGTTGCCTTCCTGCATCAATAACCACAGAGCATCTTTAGTTCTCCACCTTCCTCTGATACCAAAATGATGTGTATCATAGTACTCTTTCTCCTCTCGCTTCCTCTACCTGCAATATACAAATAGAGCCAAGCTCTGATACCACTCTTGACATGTATCAGAGTGTTTTCCTTCTCCTTCTCTGCCTCCTTTTGCCTGCAGTATACAGATAGAAAGTAGCTTTGATACCACTCTTGATGTGTATCAGAGTGTTTTCCTTCTCCTTCTCTACCTCCTTCTGCCCATAGTATACAGACAGAAAGTAGCTCTGATACCACTCTTAACGTGTATCAGAGTGTTTTCCATGTCCTTCTCTGCCTCCTTATGCCCACAGTATACATACATAAAGTAGCTCTGATACCTCTCTTGATGCAGCACCCCCTACCTCAACAGGCTTTGCGTGACCTCCCGGTCTTAGGATCGTTCTCTTTTCAGCCTGAGCCGAAGCGACTATTTTAGTTCCCTGCTAGAACCTTCAGAATTTGATCCACAGATCCTTCATGAAACCTCACTCTCTGCAACATGCACATAGCATGAGTCTTCACCCTTAAACCAAGCCAAGAAATGATTTTTTGGGTTTCGTGATTTCACGAACCCTGGCATCCAGTTCTCTGGCTCCTTGATCCTTCGAAACCCAATATGCCAAAATGCCGAATGTCGAAATTGTCTTTAATGACAATTAGACCTGGCCCACATCTTTTCCATGTGACCAATTCCTTCATGACCGCAGCCTAACTCCGAAGGTATGTCGCATTTCGTGACTTTGGGAATTTTGATGTCAAGTTCCTGGCTCCTGCTCCTTAGAACAACTGAAAAGACAATCCACGAAATATGTAAATGTGTGACCGCAGCCCCACTTCTACAATATGCAGCGTTTCGCGACTTTGGGGATTTCCAGTGCAAAACACCCCCAACCTCTTGGTCTTGGGATTGCTGAAAATCCGAATACCGAAATGCTGAAAGATATGTCCGCCTCTTTTGTGACCAGCCCTCCTATTTGGACAGTCCTGATACTCTTGGTGTTTCAGGACTTATGACCCCAATGAAACTAATCCCTGGTCATTCAAATTCCTGGTATCTGAACTCCCGGTATCTCCCCAATCACTACCACGCATCCTCCACAGATGGACAGCCCTAATCACTTTGGGACTTTGCAAGTTGTGAAGTTGAAAGACTTCCTTGTTCTGCGCTTCAATGCCCGAATCGTCGAAATAAGAGGATATCGTGACACACATCCTTCGCAGATAGATGACTCTGATGTCTTCGAGACTTCGTGGATTGGGAGATCGTGATGTAGAAATTCCATGACCCCTTGATTATTTGATCCCCAAACTCTGAAATCCCGATGTGTTTGTTGTTTCGAGACTTCGCAGGTTCTCTCCTCTGCATACGAGGGTTAAACCTCGTACTCCTTTTAACAGATCCAAGGGATGTCAACCGTCTGAGCTAGATCTGATGGCCTAGATCTTCTCTCTTATGTTGCGCTCTCTTGCGTTGCCTGGACATGAAATTTCAATGGTCCAGATCTTTTCCTCTCCTCGATCTGACGGTAGTTGTAGCTCCTCGTTGAGCTTACACTCCTTTTTCCTAAACCTGGAAGATTTCAAATGTCCCAAAGGCCTTGGCCTTTGCTTCCTGCTACGAACCCTGCATTCTCGACTTATTTTCATGTTCTAAGGACACTATCCCTCTCGAGCTCCTCGAACTCAAACCCTCCAAAGGGTTTTTCCTGGCCTTTCTGCTCCTCCTTACAGCTATGGGCCTATGCGTGAATGCACCACTCCTCCTGATATTTGTCCTCTTTGAATCCTTAAATGATTCTTCGACCTCTGCACTCCTTGCAGGGTCCCTACACACACAAAGGTGCTATCCATCCTGACCTTCTCTGTTACTCATACTTTTAATTGATTTAACCCTTTTTTCCTCTCTCAGATGGAGATTTGGTGCCCTCTTGGCAACCACTTACTCAAGAAACTCCTTGATGAGTCTGTAGGGTATTCAAAAACCTTGTGAAGGTCCTATTTCTTTGGACACTTCTCTATTCTAGAACTCAAAGGAGTTCTCTTTGTGCACATAGGCACCTGCTCAATGCCCTCCTGGCAGAGCTCTCACAGAATCCTCAGTGATTCTGGTTTCCCTTTGAACTCACAACAGATTTCTCTTGTGCACTACCTGCACCTACTCGATGCCCACCTGGCAGAGCTCTATAGAATCCTCAGTGATTCTACCTCCTTCTCCTGTGCACTATATGTACTTACTCAATTCCCTCCTGATAGATCTCTCACAGAATCCCACAGTGATTCTGTCTTCTGCTGTGTCCTCCTCTGCATATGCCTCACCTCCAAGGTAGTCAACAACCTTGAGGTTTCTCCTTGAGCCAATGACTTCACTAGTGCACCCTCCTGGCATGTCCTTGCCCAAATTTCACATAATTCAGGAGTGCATTTATGCACTGGCTTTCAGAACCCGCAACATTCTGTCACACCCTCTTGGCATGAAGCCTCAAAGAACCCCAAACCTGAAATAAAAAAACCCACAGATAGCAGAACCTATCTATCCCTGCAAATGCACATCTACAACATATAAAGAACACATAAAGACATTCATAAACACATAAAGACACACAGAAACTCATGTAGGATATCTTCTCTTTATATTAATATGGAATGCCTCCTTTACAAGGTGTTCTTGAGATCAGAATTTGACAGAGTCTTGACTCCTTCTCTGCTCTACTATAACTCTCTTAGAGCTCTCCTATCTCTCTACTCTACCTCCAAAAACAAGATCCAAAATATCTTTTACATGAGGGGGATCTTCGAGCTCTTCCCTCCATCTCACCTACCCTATTCAATTTACATTTAAATTTACATTGAATGGGTTGTCTAGTCCAGATCAGAGATAGATTCAGCCTTACAAACATTTAAGGCTACTCCTAACTAACACTTGCTCAAAGGCATGGCTCTATGGCTCCAAGACCTTACATACATTAATTATATTGAAATCAAATTCAAAATGTGAGAGGACTGATGCCTCTCTTCCTTGAATGCGCGCTTTGAATGCGCTAAGTGGAATGGATGGCTGGTGCATGGTTGGTTTGGGAGCGATGCTCCTGCATCAGCATGACAATCACATATCCATGTGGGTCACCAATTGTTTTAGTACCAAATAAATATGGTACAGGGCGCATGTGTGTAGATTATAGAGCCTTGAAAAATATTATGGTAAAGAATTGTTATCTTCTTCCTAGAATTGATGATTTGTTTGATCAATTGAAATATGCTAAGTATTTTACTAAGTCGGACTTGAAAAGTGGATATCATCATATTAGGATTGTTGAAGGAGACAAATGGAAGACAACTTTCAAAACAAATCAAGGTTTGTTTGAATGGATGGTTATGCCGTTTGGGCTTTGTAATGCTCCTACTACATTCATGAGAGTTATGAATGATGTTTTAAGGCCTTTTCTTCCTGATTGTGTGATTGTCTACTTGGATGACATTTTGATATTTATAAAATTTCGTGAAGAGCATATTATGCATGTAAAGCAAATTTTAGATGTCTTGAAGAAAGAAAATTTATTTTTAAAGATGTCCAAATGTGATTTTGGAAAGACCTCGCTTATTTACTTGGGACATATTGTTGGAGGAAGAGAACTGAAAATTGATCCTTCCAAGGTAAAATTCATTTTGGATTGGCCCAAGCCCAACAATGTGACATAGGTAAGAATATTTTTGGGAGCATCCCAATATTGGAGAAATTTTTTTCTAAATTTTCTTAAATTGCAGCTCCATTACATGCAGTGACAAGCATCAAGCAAGTTTTCCAATGGGGAGGCAAGCAACAAAAATATTTTGATTCATTGAAGGAGAAGATTAGTTCAACTCTAGTTCTTGCACTTCCTAATTTGAGATCCAAACATATGCAAGTAATTATGAAATGGGAGTATTTTTGTTGCAACACGGTAATCTCATTTTCTTTCATTCTGAAACTTTTAATGGTGTTGTGATTAACTATCCTACTTATGATAAGGAGTTGTATGCATTGGTGAAAAGTGTGAAAAAATGGAAACATTATTTGTTGGGAAAAGAAACTAGCATTCACATAGATCATCAACTGTTGCAATACTTACAATCACAAACAAATCTACAACAAGAAAGGCACTTCAGATGGATGTGTTTTCTACAAAAATGCCACTTGGTTATCAGGTATAAGAAAGGCATTTATAACAAATTTGTTGGTATGCATTTTAGGCCTATTGTTAGTGCTTCAATTATTCTTAAGCATAATTCTACCATGCATGAGAGCTATGTTTAACATTATTCTTTAGATGTTGATTTAAAGAGGTCTATGCAACTTTGTGTCATTCTAACCAAGTAAAGGAATTGGATTACCATGTGCATGATAAGATTTCGTAGCATCATGAAAAGCTATGTATTCCACAAGGTGAAAGAGTCAACATCATAAGGGAAGCAAATTCTTCTCTTATTTCTGGCCACTTTGGTGTAGGCAAGATGGTGGCTAATTTTAAAGGTATTTCTATTTGCCTAAAATGAATGAAAATATTTCAATATATTTAAGAGGATGTTCTTTATGTGCTACAAGTAATCCTAGCAATATAAAGTTGGGATTGTATACTCCACTTTCGGTTCCTCCTCATCCTCGGGAAAGCATTTCCATGGAATTTGGAGGTCTACCTATGTCAAAAAAGAATCATGATTATCTTTATGTTGTGGTTGACCGTTTCAGAAAAATGTGTATTTTGATGCCTTTTAAGAAACAGGTTACAGTAGAACAAACGACACAAATGTTCTTTCAACATGTTTGGGTACATTTTGGGTTTCCGAAAACCATTATTTCTGATCGTGATTCTCAATTTATTGGGAAATTTTGGGCAAGATTATGGGCACTCATGGACACCAAGCTGAAAAAGAGAACAATTTTTCATCCACAAACTAATGGTCAAACAAAAGTGGTGAATAGAACAATAGTACATCTTCTTCATGATTATTGCAGCAAACATCCTAAGCTTTGGGATGAGCACCTACACTACATTCATCATGCTTATAACCAAGCTAAGTACTCTTCGACTCAAACATCTCCATTTGAGGCATGTTTTGGTTATTTGCCAAAATCTCCTGTAGATTTTATCTTTGGGAAAGATATTTCTATTGATGGTCATAATGACATTGATAGAGAAAAGAAGTTCATTGAACAAATTCAGTTGGCGCATCAAATGGTACAAGAACAGTTGGAAAAGAGCCAAGCCAAGTACAAGACAAGACATGAAAAGCATCGTTTTGATGATATTTTCCAAGTTGGAGATGAAGTTTGGCTTTACATTAGCAAGGAGAGGCTTAAAGGAGAAGGTAAAAAACTGAAACCAATTAGATATGGACCTTTCAAGATTCTTGAAAAGATTGGTAACAATGCCTTCTGTTTGGATTTTCCTCCTTATATGAAAATGTATGCAGTTTTTAATGTTGAGAATTTGAGATTATATGAGCCTCCTTTGATTGATGATCAAGGAGAGAATGCTCATATTCCTTCCATAGATGAATTATCAGGAGGATGAGAACTTCAAAATTAGGGAATGTGGAATACCTTCGTGTTGGTCTTAAAGGCACAAATCCAAGAAAATCTAGATGGATTGAGGTTGGAAAGGTGAGGGAATTGTACCCTCATCTTCATATTTACTGAAAGTAGTCTTTCGTAGGTCCAAAATATTCCCAATGGGGAGGAGTGATCCAGGGGATCAAAATATGCACAAAAATCAAAGTGCTCGGAATTGTTTGAAAATTGATTCATTGCTTAGATCTCGTCCTCACGATCCCAATGCAAATTGAATGAGATAAAACAAACATTGTATGCGAGATATATCACGTTCTGCCCACTTTTCCAAACATGCAAAAAAAGCGTTGACTATATAGTATGTATAGTTTGACTGTGCAGACCGTACTACTAACTTGGCAGGGGGACCGTACTGGTGATGTGCTAAGGCATTGATTTGGCAATTGATGTGGAATCAGTTTACATGGACCAATTTATGGTCGACATGTGGCATATTGGTGGTCGAATGGGAATGTGCCACATGGACCAGCCAGGGGTCGCCACATGGCAACGTGCCATTGGTTGGTGTAATTTGTTTTTGGAGTCCACATGGTTCGAATCCGGGACCTCCATAAATGGAATAGTATTGGTAGAGGCCGAGCTACCAACTCGCACGCACAATTTTTCTTAATGTCTATGTTGTTAACTGCTATTTAAAGTTACACTAAACTTCATGCGAGTGAAAAAAGGGTTGGGGATTAGTCTCATCTCTTGGTAGTTAGACCTTACCACCCGCCCACATGACCAGTGGCGCGATAAATACCAACAACTAGAAGATGGGTGCATGATTGAAGGTCGGCACCAGGCCACATGGGCCATGCGACCAACACCTCCATTGGTTTAGGTGTTATTCCCCTAACGGTGTGCCAATTTCACTCGACCTCTGAAACAGTGTGTGCGGCTAGGTTTTGGCATGAGAAATGCACAGGAGGGGATTATTCACACACAAGTCCAATTTGGAGGACCAAAGATAGAAAGCTTGAAGGAAAAACTTGACATAAGAGTATTTTCTTCATTTTTTGGACAAAACAGGTGCAGGAAGAATCCAGCTAGGGGATTTTGAATGTTCTGGAGCCATTGGAGCCATCTACTTGGAATTTTGAGCATTGTAAAGAAATTTTTTTAACACTTTGAGCATATAATGAAAATAATCAATTGGAAGATGGACCGGGAGATGTAGCCCAAGAGAGGGGTGAACTCCTTTATTGTTTTTTTGTGTTATATGCTTGTTTAGATGGTTTTTTATTAATGTTTATGTTGTTCATTTTAAGTGTGAGACTCAATATTTTATGTGCATGCAACTTGATCTTATTGCCCAAGCACATAAAAATTACACTTGCAATTTTAAAGATGCATAAGTCTTTTTCATATTCAAATCACATTCCCAAGAAACCCTCCATGGCAGAAAAAAAGAAAAATGATGGAGTAGAAGATCTTATTAATATGTTGCTTGAGCAAGCTCTCATGCGATAGGGGGATGAAATGATGGAAAATTTTTCCCACAACCTTCAATGCATGTCGATAGTATCAAGTGCGTCTTCATCAAGCAACCACTTTGGAGGAACCTCTAGTTTCAAGGTATAATTTAATTTTTATATTCTCGTATTTGAAGGTCAGATAGATGCAGATTCCCTAGATAAATGGTTAAACATGCTAGAAGTTTATTTATATGTTCACAATTTTTCCAACAAGGAAAATATCACCTTCATGCTCCTTAAGGATATCCCCCATATTAACCATTGATGGGAAACTTACAAGGAGAAAAGTTCCATAGAGGAGTCTGAAATATATGGGGTCGAGCGACTTGGGATATTTTTGTGGATGCGATCAAGGAGAAATATTATCCTATTGGAAATTATGAATACCAGTACATGAGATGGGCCACACTACGTCAAGAGAGGGGCCAAGCAGTGTCAGATCTCACAAATAGCTTCCATAACTTGAACACTAAGCTATGTGTCAAATATTCTGAGCGACATTTGGTTCTGAAATATCGTGGGGCTCTACATTGGTAGATACAAACTCAAATGGAGTTTCTGGACATATCATCGATGGGAGTTTCCTATCGATATGTTGTCAAAATCGAGCATAAATTTAGGCACCGAAACAAACGAGAGTTCGGTTCTATAATTCCGCAACAACCAAAGAATGATAAATACAGTTCTAACAAACAACCTCCTGAAAATCAGTCTAAGCCATGAGAAAAGAAGGGTCATGGAAAGAAAAAGAAGGACATTGAAAAGTGGTGTGATTTCCACAAAATCCCCTGGAACAAAACCAATGAATGTAACTCAAAACCGTCATTGGTGGTCAAGGTCAAAGAAAAATATCTGAACTGATATTCAGAATCCGATTCAGAAAACACTGGCAGAAGATAGATCGTCGACACAGAACTCACTTCTATTGTCGTGACCGCAATAATTCAACCAGAAAAATCAATAGATATTGAAGAGGGGGAGCACCTCTTCCATTCACATATGTGAGTGAAGTGGACCTTGTTGCATTTAACTGTTGATAGAGAAATCCAGATGAACCACATCTCAGCAGAGGTCATCAAAAAATTGAGATTGTCAACAACACCACACCCAAAGCCATACAACATCGGGTGGCTTCTCCAGGGACAAGACTATCGTGTTAGCCAGAAATGTTGATTTTCATACGACATATATCCCTTAACGGATGAGTATTATGTGATGTTTCTCCACTCAATGTTTGTGATGTTCTTTTGGGCCAACCATATATGTGGAAGCACCATGCTATTTATGAGTATCGACCTCGTAGCGTCATTTTTACTCTAGAGGGTCATCTCTACATTATACCAGAGGTAGTTACAACTACTATCCCACCTAAACAGTGCCT
Source organism: Picea mariana (assembly GCA_032191745.1). Taxonomy (NCBI): domain Eukaryota; kingdom Viridiplantae; phylum Streptophyta; class Pinopsida; order Pinales; family Pinaceae; genus Picea; species Picea mariana. The sequence goes on along the minus strand of JASDQU011505967.1, from coordinate 3,665 downwards.
TAAGGTAGTATCACATACTACAAAATTTGTCTTCTTCACAGTCTTTTCAAAAGGTGAACATAAGAACACCGCAACCATTGCAACCTCAGTCCAGGCACATTCTATCCAATAGAATAAAGTCAACAAGATTGAAGAAAAGCACAAGGATTCCTTCTGCACACAGTCTTCTCATGTAGCTTTACTGGTTAAAAAGGTCCAACCCTTCCAACCACAGGTTCATGACAACCTTCAACAAGCTAAGCAACACAACTTCTCCAAGGCAAGCAACTCATCAAGATGCATATTCAACAAACGCTTTTCCCTCTCCCTTGGGAACTCAATGCAATTACCCTTTATTCCTAATGAGGGAGGATTGATACAGGTGGATATTAGTGGCTACCCACCTATTCCAACTATCTCAAAAAGGTCTTCTAACAATTTTCTATTTTTAGCAGTTTTTCGGTTCCTAAACTTTCGGGGTCATTTTGAGGGCCTAATTGAAGCTTTTTTTGGGATCGAGAACATAAATTATATTCTACGATTTTATTGAGCCCCCAAAATGAATCTCCTCAATTCTACCCTTACAATGAGCTATCATGTGCCCCAAACAAAGATCGTATGGCTAAGTTGATACATCAAACTACCCAAAATGGGGTCCACAATACTGTTGGCTTTTCATCTTCTGGGGTTAGGTTTTGGATTTTATTTATGTTAAAAATTCCTTTTGAGCCTCATTGTAACAATCATATTCTTGTAAATGAGCATAGCCATCAGATATCTTCTCAGAGATAAGTTGCCACCATTATAGTGAGCTCATTCACTCTGTATTTTATAGTTCTGTGCATTTCACTCATTAATAGAAATTGTGTATTATTGTATATCTATTCCTATTTTTATATACATCTGATATATAGTTTTTTATTGTTGGCTCTCTTGCAATATCTTGATATATTTCTTTATTATATCTCCACTCTCATTTTGTGCCAAAAATAATTTGAATCAGTGGTATTAGGAAAGGTTGCTCTTGATCGTTTTTCAGTGCATGTCCCCGATGAGGTCCAAGTATAGAAAGTTGGGTCTCGAGATTGTCTCTCTTGATGAAAATATCTATCCCATACCAAAAAAACCCTCCATGGTGGAAGAAAAGAAAAAAAATACAGCAAAATATCTTATTAATATGTTTCTTGAGCAAGCTCTCACGTCACAGAGGGATGAAATGATGGAGAAATTTTCTCACATCCTTCAATGCATGTCGATAGTAGCAGGTGCATCTTCATCAATCGGCCACTTTGGAGGAACCTATCCATTCAAGGTACAAGTTAATTTTGATATTCATGTATTTCAAGTTCAGATAGATGCAGATTCCCTAGAGAAATGGTTAAATATGCTAGAAGGTTATTTCTCTATTCACAATTTTTTCGACAGGGAAAAGATCATCTTCACACTCTTTAAGGATCTCCCCCATTTCAAGCATTGGTGGGAAACTTACTGGGAGAAAAGTTTCACAGAGGAGTCTGGAATATATGGGGCCAAGCCCACTTGGGATGTTTTTGTGGATGTGGTCAACGAACAATATTACCCCATTGGAAACTATGAAGACCAATACATGAGATGGACTACACTGTGTCAAGAAAGGGAAAAACAAGTGTCAGAGTTCACCAATACCTTCCATACCTTTTGCACCAAGATGGGTATCAAATATTCTAAGCAAAATTTGGTTTTGAAACAATGTGGGGCTCTACACAGTTACATCCAAACTGAAATGGAGTTTATGTACATCTCATCGCTGGGACTTTCCTATCGATATGCTGTCAAAATTGAGCAGAAATTTAGGCACCAGAATAAACGGGAGTTCGGGTCTGCAAATATGAAACAACCAAAGAATGATAAAGTCAGTTCTAACAAACAACCTCTTGAAAACCAGTCTAAGCCACAGGAAAAGAAGGGTCACAGAAAGATGAAGGACACTTGAAAGTGGTCTGATTTCCTCAAAATCCCCTATAACAACATCGATGAATGTCACTCAAAATAGTCATTGGTGGTAGAGATCAAAGAAAAATATATGAATCTAGATTAAGAATCTGATTCATAAAACATTGGCAGAAGATAGATCATCAACTCAGACCTCACTACTACTGTCATGACCACAAAAATTCAACCAAAAAAACTAGCAAATCTTGAAGAGGGGGAGCGCCTCTTCCAGTCATAGATGTGGATGAATGGGACCTCATTTCATTTTATGGGCACTCATGGACACCAAGATGAAAAAGAGAACAATTTTTCATCCACAAACTGATGGTCAAACAAAAGTGGTGAATAGAACAATAGTACATCTTCTTGATGGTTATTGCAGCAAACATCCTAATCTTTGGGATGAGCACCTACACTACATTCATCATGCTTATAACCGAGCTAAGAACACTTTGACTCAAACATCTCCATTTGAGGCATGTTTTGGTTATTTGCCAAAATCTCCTTTAGATTTTATCTTTGGGAAATATATTGCTATTGATGGTCATAATGACATTGATAGAGAAAATAAGTTCATTGAACAAATTCAGTTGGTTCATCAAATGGTACAAGAACAGTTGGAAAAGAGCCAAGCCAAGTACAATACAAGACATGAAAAGCATCGTGTTGATCATAGTTTCCAAGTTGGAGATTGTTATCAGACTAATCGGACTAGAGAGGGATAGGTGACATACCATTTAAATGTTTCTTCCTCTCACTATCGCCATCCTAGTTCCATTCCAATGCTCATACAATGATGATCCTGCAAAAGAATGCAAACAACCAAAGTGATAGTAATAGCATAAACTCAATATAAACCTATGTATGTGATCAAAGAATCATACAATAAAACACAACAAGCTTCATAGGAAAGAATCATATTACTGTATCATATTAAATGTGAAAGAGAGATTACAACCATGGCCTTGATGTCGTAAGGTCCCTTCCAACTGTCCTTCGTTCCCCACACACTTTCACTCCAATAATTTTGAGAGCACAGATCTGATAGTATTCACAATCTATCTTGACAAAGGCAAAACTCAAAACCACTCTAACCAAGCTAATGATTCCAAGCCAAATCCAACTTAGCTAATCCCAAAAGCTCCAAAGCTAACTTTCTCCATGAGAGCTCCTCTCCTTTTATAAGTTGAAGAGGATAAGGTGAGGAGGTTAGGATGATCTCACTAAATCATGAAAGCGAGTAAGATCCAAACCATTCGGATGCCACCTCACCATGGAAGTTTCTCCTTCGAGAAGATTCGAGAAAACGCTTGTTTTTCCCACGTGTAAGCATTCTCGCACCCTGCCTATAGAACAACCTACGAACCTCTCGCAACCCAACTATGGTGCAACCTGTGAGAATTAGACATTCTCGCACCCTGCCTATATAGCAACTTGCGAGAATTAGGCATTCTCGCACCCTGCCTATATAGCAACCTGCAAACTTCCATTTTTATAGGGTTTTTACAAAGGGAAATGCAACTTCTTTTCTGAGGAAAAGTTCTTATCCCTTCTCTCTTCAGGAACTCAAGCCACTGATCCATCTGAAGGCAACAGATAGGTTTACATCATTAATAGTCATAGGGATGATGAAAATAATGTGTAACAGAGAGCCCCCCAAAGTATGAAGTTAGAACAGAGTGATAGCTGAAATACTTTGTCGAGTGTGTGTATGG
>JASDQU011505966.1:5248-18420 GCA_032191745.1 Picea mariana | reverse complement strand
TGCAAAGGTTGGTTCTTCCTTACTAAATTTCCATCTATCATTTGACATGCTAGGTGCATTGCGCCATTCTGGCTAGAAGCTACCTTGTAGCCTCTTTTTCCCTTCTCAACATCACCATATGTATCCTTGATCTTCTATGCCAGTGTGCGATCTACGACTTTTCCTGGATAAAACTCTTGTGGGTCAGGTCCTTGCATACTAAATCCTGTGATCCTGTGCATCAATGTTGGGTCAACCATAATATGGTGGTCTAGACATAAGTTGTCGCCATGGTAACATGACAGTAGCATATTGACACATGCATTGACTTCCTGGTGTCTTCCGAAGTGTGGGATATTCAAGACATTCAGCAAGGAGGACTGTGCGAGGTTCATCGTCCACAGATGAGGAATTATCTTTGAATTATTTCCCTTCATTCTGGTTAGGTACTTGTACGGGGCGAGCATACCATATATCTCACGATCTTCGAGGTTGAAGTCGTTGAACTTCAATGATGTGATCTTATTCTGCTATGCATGAACTGCACGTATCCCCTTCAAGAGGTACACAGTGGCCGTGGTGTATTCAAAATCTCTTGGCACACTATCACGATTCATCGTGCCATCCAGAGGTGGGATGTAATCGAGCAATATGGTTGGAATCAGCTTCGCATTTACTAGGTTGTATTTGTGCTTGGTTCTCTTTATTTATGAGGGTCGGGATGGTCTAGATCCATCAGCAGTCAATGGAGAGGCTTGCATTCCTCTCGTCGATTATTCTTGTTTACCTACAGACATCGACATTACTTGTTCAGTCATGAGGTCGATGAGAACTTCTTCAACAAATTTCTCTACAGCACTGAACTCGTTCAACATACACACTCTGGGTTGGAAATATAGAGTTCGAGGAGTAACTTAGACACTGCAATGGGATAGAGGACAATAGTGCAATGATCACGGTGTAAAATCAATGAGTCTACGAGCTCAGATTCATGGTTATCAAAAGTGTTCTCGGTGCATGGCACAATGAGATAAATAGATAACTTGGCAACGGGTGAGAAGCCTTCATTAACTTTGTTATGTCCATTACGGCGTGGTCAAACGGTCTGGTGGTTAACCATAAATTCCTTTCTACCCATTTGGAGGGTCAATCTAATGGTTATATTGTTCCCAATGGCTATATTGCTTCACCCTGAAGAAGTGCTATGTGACATTGTTCTATTATCTCAACGATGCTCCACTTTTGCAAATTTTCCCTCTGCGAAGTTCACTCTAGAACCTTCTATAACTTTTCGATCTTAGCTCTCTTCTTACTTAGCTTTCTGGCCTTCTTTCCAGTAAGCTTCATCTCGGTATTCCTTTTTCCATTTTGATTCTTATCTGCATTTGGCATAGTTACTTTGCATTGTTGATATTTTTTCCTAATATTTGAGGGTGATACTTCTTATTTATGTGGAATAAGTACTTCAATCTTTTGTGGGTCTTCTAGTGTTCTTGCAACTTCGACATCCGTGTCTCTGGTGTTAGATAGCTTCAATCTATTCTCTTGTTCTTCAATCAAGTGTCCGATCCTTCTAGTCATGAAATTTGTTAACTCTTGCCTCTTTTTCTCTAAAACTTCTTCTTCCGCCTTCCTTCTGGCCTGATGTCTTTCAAACCAAGGTTTTCCTAGTAAATGGGGCATTGCTCTCAATAAATATAACAATCTCAAAATCCTCCTCTGTCGAAGTCCCATTGGCATTCATAGGTATCTAGGTGAGATTTCCACATAGGTCTATCATCTTTCCTCTAAATAGTCCTATTCCTCCCAATGAAGGAGTCATAGCAGGCTTCCCTAAAAGTTCCCAAGTTCTTTCTGTCATGATATTCACCTGTGTTTCCTCATCTAGAACACAATCAATGTCGAAGTCTCTTATTCTTTCTTCTATGCATGCTTTCTTTGAATATATTTGATAAGATGACATGTCGGTGGTCATTTAGGGTGTCTTTTATCTGTAGTAATACTTTCTCTGATTCTTTCTAGGGTTCCACCATAATCGTAGTTTCTAGATCTACCTTAGGGTTTTCTTATCTCATGTTCATTACTTCAATCTTATCAATCATTCTAGGGAAATCTAATAATTCATGGTCCATAGCTTTGCAACAAAGACAACTAGGTCTTCTCCCAGGGCATTCCTTAGCAAGGTGTCCTAGTTTTTTGCAACTGTAATAGAGGGTTAATCCTCTCTTTTAAATGATTCCCATCTCTTCCTATACTGCGCAATACAATCATAGTATCTAACCTACAAACATTTCTTTCTAGGATCCTGCATCCACTTGTTAGTCCAAACATTCTTTCTATGCATAGTTATAACATATCTTTCACTATTCTTATCAGATCTACGCATTTCAAACCTTCTTTCATTTATTAGTGCCCTAGTTTTCAAGCTAGGACAGAATCTATCAAACATCTCTAGATCCATAATGTTGAAACAAAAATTTCCACTTATCTTACTTTTACAGAGCACAAAGCTTTCAAATCTAGAAATTTTCACTATTCTTACCTTTATCAGAGTACAGAGCTTCCAGATCTTACCTATTTTCTTCAAATCAAACCTATTTTCTTGGCACAAAGCTTCACAAGTCAAGTGGAATGTTGCGCACTAGGGAAACTGATATACACACAGAGTTTTCATAGTTTCAGGTCGGATCTTTGCACAAAGCTTCTTCTTCCTCAGTTCCCAGCAATCATAGTTTTGGGTTGGATCTTTGCACAAATATTCTTCCTCCTCAGTTCCCAGCAATCACAGTTTCAGTTCAGATATTTGCACAAATATTCTTCTTCCTCAGTTCCTAGCAATCACAGTTTCAGGTCCTAGCAACGGAACCATTTGTTGGCACAGGGGCAGACCTAGGGTTAAACGCTACAACAACACACCAAAAAAGCCCTAACTATCGACCCTTTCGGCAACACCTGCAAAACAGATGAAGTCTCACTCAAGGTAGAGGCAGGGGTGGTTGCATGACTCAGATGTCTACAACCTTAGTTGGGACATAGATCCGTGATTCTAACACTTAATAGAGCACTCAGTGGTTAACATTCATCAATATCCATTTTTTAGTTACAGCACAGACAAACCCTAATTACAGAGCATCGTAGTATCCAACCAGATCTAGCATCTAATAACACTTAGCATGATGAAACAGATCAAGTCTTAACATATTCAGCACTAAACATATGTATAGAAGTCAAATATAACATCTGTATACATCATTAAGCACAAAGAATCAACAAATCTATCTATCTATAGAAAATCACTAAGCACATTAGCACATCAACACTTTGCACAAAGCAGAGAAACGCAACATTTACCTGGTTCACCCCCACCCTGGGGATACGTCCACCAACTCTTTTTCTCTTCTATTATCTTACGTTAATCAGTTACATGAACAAATCTCAAAACCCTACTCCACAGAAGACAGGAGATCTGCATGCACCTCGCCAGATCCTCCTTCCTCGAGCTAGGATACAGCACTAAGCCTTCTATCATCACTTGCACTCAACTCTACAAGATTCACACACTATGCACAGAGCACTTTACAATCCTTTGATCACATAGATCGATCACTAGCACTTAGCACATTGGCCTAACATCACATAGATGCCTATCCTTACATTGCCTAGACATCTATTTATACTTTACAAAATAGGCCTAAACATGGGTAAGCCCATGGGCCGACATCCCCATACCTATTACATAATCCCAAATTCCAATAAGGACCCAAAAAGGGGTCGATATCCTACGATCTCTACTTTGTCTTGCGCTCCACCTTCGACAGGTTGTCGAAGTCCCAAAAAGGTCAGAATTGACCAAGGATCTCCCAAAACTTGGTCAAGGGCCAACAAGCCTTCATCAGGATCAAGAGGTGCAATGACCCTAAGCCCATCACCTTCAAATATCATTCTTCTTTTCTTTAAGTCAACAACAGTGGAATTTTTGAAATCCCAATCAATTCCTAACAGCGCAAGATAAGGATAGTTATCATCAACTATCTCAATCACCTCAAAGTGCGCAAACATACTTACCCCGTCGATGTCTATAGGGACATGCTCCAGCCTTCCAAAGGAACTTACTTCCTGTTGATTAGCCATCCTAATCCTGATAGGGGAGTAAATTAACTTAGTTTTTCCCATCAGTGCCCAGGTTTGCTTCATCATAACATTGACTTATGATCCCAATTCGAGGACCAGATAAACTATGTCATAGTCTCCTATCTGAGCATTAAGGTGTAGTTCCTTATTTTTCCTTCTCTTTCTAGATACTTTATGTATTTCTCTATTCGGTAGGGGATCTACCTTCCCTAGCTCATATTGTCTGATCAAATTTTGTAGATATTATACACCTCTTTCATTCTTAATCAAATTAATGCAAGTACATAAGAATTCAATTTGCTTTCTTACCTCTTTTCCTTCCCCGGGAAAAGAAGTCTGATCAAATACCAAAGGCATTCCACATTCTCTCACTTCTGGTTGTGTCTTTGATGAAGAATCTTGATCTCTTCCAAATTCTCTTATTGCCTCTTTAAACGTCTTATTTTCTTTCCTTGGATCAAACACTTGTGTCTTCTCTGTAGCTCTCCTAACCCTTGATTCTTCTGTAGTCTTTCCTGGGGTCACTTTGTCTTCGCCTGTAACATCGCCTCCTCTAGTGATAACAGTGAATTTGGATCCTCTCCATGAGATTCTACTGAGATTAGTTGTACTTGTTGGTTTCCTCCTCACCTCTCCTGGAGTTTCTCTATCAATGTTGGAAAATCCTCAATAACACGTTCAAATGATTTTCAATCGCTGCAAGTGGTACAAGGGACGTTGTGAAAGTCCCTTGCCAAGTGTCCTGGATGTGCGTAGTTGTAACAAATGATCTAACCTCAACCTCGACCCATGCCTCCTCCTCATCCTCTTCCTCTGAATCCACCTTGAGGTTTGAAGTTTCCTCTTCCTGGAGAATTAAACTATGTAGCATTTCCCTCCTGATGTACTTTTCCTTGAATCCTATATGTATCTCTTGATATTTCGTGCAAGAGGTCATAAGCCCTACAATCCTTCTCATCATGACCCACAGATTTACAGAATGTGCAATAAATATTGGTAGGTGTCTGGACATATTTTTTCATGTAATAACATTCACCAGAGTGATGTCTATTTCTACATACCTCATACCAGGGTAGAGTAACCTGCTTCAAAGGGCTTGGAGCTCCAGAGGCCAAGTACTCATGAAATAGGGGACAGTGCTCCTTATCATGGCCTTTTGATTTGCATGTAATACACCAGATGTCCTCTCTTTTATATTTTCCCTTGTCTTTTCTTATGTATTCGACCTACAGAAATAAGCTAGTTAGCTGAATCAAAATTTGACTCATACCTGAGATGGATTCTCCCATAGGGGTTGATTCTAGTTTCATGGTGATCTCCAATGCTTTAGCCTGTGAAGCAACCTTCTGCTGCATCAGAGAAACTTTGATATGTGGAATGAACCATTCCTTGTTCTGCTCATCTGGGATCTGAAAACTCAATCGGCTTGTCAAGGTCTTAAACCTCTGATCAAACTTCCAAACAGGTTTAGCTACTCTCTACTTTATTTCTTTCATTTCTGTAATGCAATGCGACTCTGTTGGGTTTCTTGAACTCTGCACTCAACGCAGTCTTGATATCGTTTAGTGGTTTAGGTTGTGCAACGCCTTTATAAAACTTCATGTACCGTCTCAATGCACAGTCTCTTAAGGTAGTACTAAACCTAGATCTCTTAACAGCTTCGTCATTGACTTTCTTAATACTCCATACAACTTCGCATAAGAACCATTATTGATCAGGATCTTCATATCCATCTCCTCTAAAGATAGGTAGCCTCAATTCATCTACCATAGATCTTCCTAGGGTGCTTGACTGAGTATGTGATGAACTACTGGTAATAGTTCTCTGAGTGCTCTGATAACTCTGATTACTCTGGTTACTTAATGCTGCTAAAACAATAGGAGGAGTAATAGTACTTACTTCGACGGTCGGCGCAATTCATGAAGTTTTTGATTCTTCTCGGCGAGGTTCTTTAGTCTTCTCTTCCTCTACCCTAGAAGACCCTAGATGTTCCTCATTTAATAAATATTCTTCTTTTGCACTGCAAAACCCTTCATCCTGTGCCAGTGGTTCATGGATCTGATCAAACAAGTTCACTAGAGGAACCTCTCTGAAGGTTCTCCCACAACACATATGTCCAACCTCTATGTCGTTGTCGTTGTCTAAGTTCTTGAACATTATCTTTTCAATATGACCAATTACTGTATCTTCAAGATGTTCTTCTCATGCAATAGCATCTTGATATTCAACTTAAAAAAGTGTAAAAAAATTCCTCTCAGATCCTTAAAGAAATATCTCTCTTCTTGGCTATATGACTCTATTTTGTCAATAGAAAACTCGATAATGTACCCTCCAATAGTTCTATCAAACCAGTGATCTACTACTCTTGACATGGTGTTATCAACTCTCTTGACCTTCTTGATCGACGCCGATGTCCAAACCACAAACGGTCTAGATCTGATTTCAAGCTGGGTATCTGTTAATCTGAGTAACCACTCGTATAGCTCCTTATGAATTCGTATAAATAAAATATCATGTATATTGGTAAATATATACCTTCCCAACCAATCCTCTTTACTTATTTTAGGGTTTTTATTCTGAGACTCAACGAAATCCTTTTCTTGTTCTTCTATCCACTTCTGAATCTCTTTCTTCGATGGAAACCACCTTGGCATTCCCTCAAGATGTAGTCTCACCTAAAGTAGCAATAGGGGGTTGCAGGACACAGGTGTCTACAACTAGAGGAAATGAAAAGTGGATCCAAAACAACAACACACGGAGATCTAGTTATTCCTTTACCAACTTACATCTACTTCGCATAGCTATATCTTAGATCTAGCACAATAATGCAATAACAGAAGGCAAAGAACACAACACCAATCACACATAACAAGAAGATATACATGGTTCACCCTCTCCCTAGGGATACATCCACAGAACTATGTTTCTTGATATATTATATGAAAACATACAGTTCTATCTACACACTTAGCTTGCAGATCTCTCTCTCCTTCTCTCCCCTCCCTGCGCACCCAGTTGTAGGGTTGATATTCACACCCAGTTGAGGATCTTACAATACAATAGTATTCTCAAAACACAATACCCTCCTCATGCGACAACAATAATCACTTTCTTAACCCACAATGACCAATTCATAACCAACAACGAGTGACAAACCCCTCTTCTCTCATCTAGGTCCTTATTTATACATTTTGTGACAACGTCTAGGTATCAAAACCCCAGATCCAAAACCATAGGTTTCTAAAACCCTAGGTCAACTTGACCCTTGTTTTCAGGGCTTCTCCAACCTGTCTTTCCTTCTTTCTCGCGAGGTGCTCCAAAGCATCCGTTGGTGGATTTTTTCACTTGCTGAGTTGTCCACAATTCATATTCCTTCTTAATCTATCTTCCTTGATCTTCTCGTTCAACGACTCATTTTCCCTTACGTCGCTCCTTATTTTTCGCTTCTTTGACCACTTCGAACCAATATTAGTCATTGTGCCTTCCACACAGTTTGTACTTCACCTTTATTCCTGAATCTACACTTTCTTCCCTAACCAAGGGCCAAAATTTTGACATGGCAAGGGAGTGGGATGTGTTTCACCCATTTTTGGTGTGTTGACCTATGTATATGGAGGGTTCCACTTGTCCATGTGCCAGTTTATGATTGGCTCTAACAGTGCTCCATTGGCATGTTGACGTGATGCATGGTTAGAAGGATTTGATACCTGAGAGCATATATAGACCATTGATCAATCCCACTTGAAAAATCTTTGAGAGCATATCAGAACCATCCAATGTGATTGCCCCATCGAATTCGTCAGGGTATGGTCATTCAACATGACTCCAATGAGGAAAATCTGAGGTAAAATATCAAACTTCTATCTAGAGCCACCATAGGAAGTCTGATGGCACACGAGAGCTGTAGATATGACTCAACCACGAACCTAAAATTGGCTAAGGAAAATCTCATTATGTTGATGTCACCCTAGACATGTGGCACCTTCTCATTAGTCTATGTTTGCGTTGATGTGGCAGACAGGTAGTACACGTGTCACCCAGTTTCAAGATGTTGACCAATGTATGTGGTGAGCTCCACACATCCATGTGGCAGTCATTGGTTGGCTCTGGAATTACTCTATTGCCAGTTCACATGTAATGTTCAATTGGCACGGTGGGGTCATGGATTGAATCTAGTCCATTGATCTCTTGGTACATGGTTGATGGTGTGATATTATTTGGACCGTCCATCAAAGGTGCACCATCGGAGTGCTTGAGTCTTGGAACCAAATGTGGCTCAGACAAAGGGACAATCTTGACTGTTGATTTGAAAGTGGGCGCGCGATGAGATATGAGTCATTGATATTTCGAGGTCTAAAAAACTGTTGATCTTGTGTTTTTATGTTGTGAGCTTGTGGTAAACTCCATGGCCAATAGACTTAGGCCCTTTCCACAGATGACAAGCACCTTTTGGACCTCCGATAAGCACCCGAGGGCCTAATTTTTTCCTTATGTGTACAAGGGCATGGATTTTCTTTTTGTTCATTCATTTTGCCTTAGGAAACTTTTACTCTTGACTACTCAGGGGCTATGAATGTTTCCTTTTATAACACTAATTTTTCCAATCATGGCCTAGCCACTTCAGTAAACCTTTGTATCTTTGAAAGGAACAAATATAGTACTAACATATTGTAAAATGATTTCTCCCCCTTGAAGTAGATTAATTATTAAATATTTTTTGGATTTTGGTTCATAACAAATTCCATAGAATAAAGTCTAACCACAACTCCCATAGTACCCTTTTTAGGATATTTTCCATTATATAAGACCTAATGACCTAGAAAGCTACAGATTTTAACCCTTTTAGTTCATATTGAATTCCTCTAAATTCAAATCTCATGAACAATTATTTATAGTTTGTAGAAATTGTATCTAACACTCCCAATCATTGAATTCCCATAACACCATCTACCCCTTCAATGGGAATGACATACATTGGGATTTCTAATTTATATTTTCCCCCACTAAGTTTAATGTTGTAACATTTTTCTACACAATAAGTACTCCCCCCATTAGCAACCAAAACTTGGAAATTTGTCATTAGATATAAAAAACAACTGAGGCTATATGTTAGTCCTTTATCAATGACATTATGGGTACTTCCTAAGTCAATATAGATCCCAATGTAAATCCCTAGATATTACGTTGTTAGATTTTATTTTTATATTAGTATTGTCAGCCAGACCCTTTAATTGTAATTGTACCCTTGGTCTCCTATTATCTCTGGGAACGGGTTTGGTAAAAATATATTCAACATGTTCTTTGGTGGCAATGTATTCCAACTTGACACTTTGCTCAGTTACATGTACTCTTAGGAAGTGGTACTTGACAAGAATATGATTTCTCTTTGAGTGCATAACATGTCTCTTTGAAATGTTGATTGCACTTGTGTTGTCGCAGATGATTCATATTGGTTGATCATATTCTACATTGATATCCTTCATTGTCTACTTCTAGAGAACTTGTGTGCAACATGTTTCTGTTGCATTATATTTGGCGTATACTATGGATAGAGATAATAAATTTTACTTCTTGATCAACCATGATACTAGATAGTTGCATAGAAATAATTATCCTCCACTGGTACTTTTTTTTCCATCAATACTCCCTTCTCAATCTACAATTGTATATGTTGTTAGAGTGAAGTCCTTCCTTGTTGAATACCACAAGCCAAAGTCCATTGTGCCCTTCAAATATCTAAATATTCTTTTTACTACTTGTACATGTGTCTCCTTTGGTACAGATTGAAATCTTGCAACCAATCTATTGACGGGTCTAAATTTACTTGACAACAGTAAGGGGTTACCACTATTAAGAATCCCCAATTAGACCTCTCACCATTTGGAATACGAAACCCATCTAGATTTTGGCCCGTCAGCCATTCCTAGTTTGGTTCTACTGGTTCTGTCCCAGTCCACCGATGAGGGTGAGTGATGGGTGATTGTGCAAACGGAATATGTAGATGATGACTATCTAAATGCAAACCTAATCTAATATATTCTACCTTATCCTAGCTAGGAGCGAATTAACATAAGTGAATGACTTGTGGCATGAAACTAACTCTACCAATAGCTTCATCCAAATAGTTGAAATGAAGAAATAAAGTCAGATAACACATCCACATGAATATATAACTAGAATATTCTAAGTCACTATATCACATACATTAGAATCTCATTCACTCAAGACTTGTAATATAAGAAAGAATGACCAAACTACAAGAAGACATATATTGCATCAGAATAGTCTATAAACAAACATGCTCTTACATCCCATGTGAACAACATACATCTTGCTTGAATTAGTTTGCAGCAAAAACAACCACACATGAAAGTTCTTCTCTCTATCAAAATTTGGCCCTGGGGGCTTCTCCTTATTAACATTTTCAGCAGTAGTGCATGAAAAGTCTAAGGAAAGCTCTCCAATTTTAGTTGAAATTGTATTCCCAAAGTAGTTCAAAAGTGTACAATGTTTGAAGAGTCAAAATCCCCTTCGTTTGGTTCTATTATAGTATTTGTTGAGGTTCAATAAGACCTTTGGCCTTTCATCAACCTCAGTAACCTTTCATCTTCCAACTTTTTTCCTCATCCTCTTTGTGATGATGAATAACAAGAAAAATGGTTACATTTCAAATTTTTCTCCTAGCGCTAGTGGGTCGTCATGGATTTTGGCCATATGTTCCTTGTGCATAATGAATACTGGACTTGGGTGTGGGGGAATCTTCTTCGTAGGGTTCAAACTCTATCTTCATTAGTTTGAGCTTTTTTCCTCTCACTAATTTTCATTTATATAATAATTGACATCATTTTACCATTCTACATTCTTTAGCTATAGATCACATTGTAAGAGTCTATGTCCCTTTTGGCATGTGTACCTAACATTGTTCAACATATAGTAGATGAGATTAAATCCAAATAATCCATTAATAGTAATCATTTAAATTCATATGAATGGGGCATAAGACAATTGAAGTATCATTTATAAACTTCCCTGATTTCTATTCACAGTTCCTCTGCTCGTGGTCGAGTTATGGTGTTCTTTGAGGCTGTCAACAAGGTGTCAGATATTAATCCAAAACTATGTATACATTAGGTTGGGAATTTATCAAATCCTATAACTAGGATGTTGTATATTTCAAATATACCTTTCCAACAGTATAGATAAATCCCAAAACAGACATCAGAGTCAAAAGTTATGGCCATTTTACGAAAGGAAATTTTTAATGTTTCAGAGGAGTTAATACTAACTCCTCTAATTTGCTCGAAGGAATTAGTACTAACTCCTACGACCTGTAATAAGTATAGAATTCATTAGTAATTTCTCAAATCATATAACTAGACTATTTTAGAGCTAAGAAATATATCCAACGGTATAAAGAACATGCAAACCAGACACATGAGTCAAAATTTATGGTCAATTTAAGAGAGCCAGTTTTTTTAGTTTCAGAGGAGTTAGTACTAACTCCTCCAACCTGTTCTGAGGATTTAGTACTAACTCCTCCGACCTATATCAAAGGAGTTAGTACTAACTCTTTTGACCTATTCATATTATTTTGAACTAACCCCTTCAATATTGGAGGAATTGAAGGGAAACCTTTTGAATAGCTTTAGAGGATTCAAAGGGAACTTCTACTTCTGGGGAAATCAAATATGGAAAAAATTCTAAGTGTCAAACTGACAAGAGAAAATGAGAGCTTGAGTTTGAAATCCCATAACTTTCTCATATGATGCCTGATTGAGGTGTCCTTTTTTGCAACATGGAGAAAATAGAGACACGCTTCTATCAAGATAATTGAACATGTTGCTCCATCATTTGAGTGGATCCATTTATAATTATGGCCACAACTATTGAGGCTTGCTTGGTGGGAAATACTAGATGATCATTTTGGCACTTTGGACCTCAAATTTTGATTATGTCAATTGCGTTGGGATCGTACTTGCATAATATATACAGTATGCCTATTTTTGTGGTGAGAAATACACTTTGAATAATACCAAAAAATTGTGCTCAAAGGTGTTTTCAATAGAATTATGTGCCCCGTTCTTCCTTTTGTTTCGCTCAAATCTGGTTCTGTCAGTTCTTGAGTGATCCTCGATATGTAGGCTCTTAGATAATTCATTGAACTAAGGTAATATTTAAGGGGCATATAAATATAAATCCATCAAAACAATCAACTGACATTGGGTGTGCCTAGCACTATGTAAGAGATGGGAGAACCATTTTTTGTCGAGATACATTTCAGAGCCAGTGCAAGACCTACATATGCTTCAATTAACCCATATGATGATATACAACACTTTTATGCTCATGGTTAGCCATAAAATCAAGAGGTGCAAATCAAATATGATGTGGTATGTGAATACAAGATACTGGTGACACTCACAAACTTGATTACGAATGAAATCTAGAGTGGATCACATGAGATAGGATATCAATGACCAATTGTTTATATATGCATGGATATTTTAATCATTGAGAATTGTAACGATATTTACTGATGAGCGCAGCAAGATGGGATCCAAAGTAGGAGTTAGTACTAAATCTCGAGAATAAAGTGGGATACGTTGATTGAGTTAGTACAGGAAAACTTATCAACAGGAAGTGTGTCGGGGACAAAGAGGAAAAATTTGTTGATATGTAGTGCAATGAAGCGAAAGAGAAGGATGTTGTTGAAATGTGATGCAACAACATGAGTGGAAAGAGGTCAGCTGGTAAACATTGTGCGCATAGTGAAGATATTCATGTGACCAATGCCAGTGAGATGGTATTTATTATGCAATATTTTTCGATGATGAAGATGTGTGTAAGTGAAGTTTGGCAAAAGTACAATAGCACATTAGCCAATCTCAAAAGGAGGTGGATGTTGTTAAGAACCAAACATCAATATAGCATATAAAAACCTCAGGAAAAGTACTCAACGCCTTGAAAAAGAGATAATTTCAGATAATAAGCCTCTTCGAGGGGGAAACCTCCTTTTACCCCACTTAAATGTTCAAGTACAAGATGATTCAAAATGAAAATGT
>JASDQU011505965.1:2044-17679 GCA_032191745.1 Picea mariana | reverse complement strand
GTCAAACTTGCTGTGTTTTCCCTTATCCTATCTGGGTGCATCCCACTTAAGCACCAAATCCCCAATCTCAAACTCCTTCTTCCTGACCTTCCTGTCAAAGGCATGTTTGACCTTCTGTTGATGACTATGAGTTGTGTCCATCACCTGCTCCCTGATCTGTTGTACTTCCACCATCTGATGAATCCTTCTGACCATATGACCCAACTCTCCTTCATAATATTGAAAGAACTTCGCTACAGGTAAGGCGAGATGAGTGGGAAAAACCGCCTTTATTCTGTAAACTAGCTGAAAAGGCGAGGTGACCAGGGAATTCTTCATTGTGACTCGATCGACCCATAGAGTGAATTTGAGCTTTGAATCCCAAGCCCTCTTATTGTCTTCCAATAATATTTTAATGAGCTTGATTAGGATTTTATTGGAAGATTCTGCCAGTCCATTTCCTTGAGGATAATAGGGGGTGGAGTGAATTAGCGAGATCTTGAACTGCTCATAGAACTTAATCAGAGGCTCAGATTTGAACGAAGAAGCATTATCAGTGACAATCCTACTGGGACAGCCAAATCTAGCTATGATATCCTCCAAGAATCCGATAATTACTTTGTGTGATGCACTTCTGGTGGGGGCAACTTCTATCAACTTGGTGAAATAGTTTGTTGCAGTCAGGATCCATCTGTGTTGGCAACTTGAGGGAGGATGGATTTCTCCGATGAAGTCTAGCCCCCACTGTTGAAAATGTGTTGAAGCTACTACAGGCTTCAGTGGCAATGGTCTAAGCTGCTTCTTTCCTGAGAACCTTTTACATTTGATGCAAGATCTGACTTCTCTGCAGACATCGGTGAATTAGGTGGGCCAATAGTACCCGACTCTGAGAATTTTGTGAGCTATGGTCTTCCAAAAATAATGTCCTCCATAAAGGCCACTATGGAATTCAAATATAACCTTCTAGGATTCCTGTGGGTTCAAACACCTCAGCAACACCCCTATAGGGTCTCTCCAGTACAAGATTTGGTCAATGAGGCAATATTTGACCGCCTTGAGTTTTAAGGATCTTTCTTTACTTTTACCCATTCCATCAAGGGGCTTCAACTCCTGTAGAAAGTACAAAATGTCTCGGTACCAAGCGCATTATGTTAGTGGCGATCCATCCTGAGAGATTTGGTTGGGCAACTCAGCTTGCTAAGTTCCTGAGCAAGTATTGATCCAACTAACCCCCAAGGATTTGCAATTGGATTCAGCCAGTAGCTTGGCTAAACCTTGCCCCTTAACCAACTTGGTGGGCTTTATTTCCAAGTCAAACTCAAGGATCTTAGCAATCCATTTACCTCTTCTCCCATCTATGTCAGACTGTACAAGGATGTCCTTCACAGAGACCGAAGGAACGTATGCGGTCACTCTTGAGTGCAAGACATAGACCCTGAAAGCTTTGAAAGCTTTCACCAAGCCATAGGCCTATTTCTCCATGATTTCGTACCTGATTTCTGCATCTCTTAATTCTTTAGTGAAGAAGGCAATGGGTTGCTCTTGCCCTTCCTCATTTTTCTGCAATAAGACCGCTGCTACTGTATCAAAAGAAGCGAAAGAAAAAACTAGGAAGTCTTTGGAATAGTCAGGACTGATCAACACAGGTGCCTCAGTCAATGCCCTTTTTATTTGGAAAAAATATTCCCTGGGTTTAGCGGTCCATTTCACTTCATTTCCCTTTCTGAGCATGGTTGTGATGTGTTTCACCAGTTCAACAAAATTTGAGACAAACCTCCTCAGAAAGTTAATCTTTCCTAAAAAGGCCTGGAATTCTTTCTTAGACCTGGGAAGTGATAGGTTCTGAATTGCCTCTACTATGTTGGGATCAATTCTCACTCCTTTTTCTGATACTATATGGCCTAACATCTTTCCCTCCATCATAGAAAAAAAAGATTTCTTGGGATTTAGGGAAAGACCAAACCTCCGGCATTTCAAGAAAACTTTCCTTAAGCGATAGCAATCCTCTTTATCAAACCTGGAGAAGACTGTGATGTCATCCAGATAGATCACCACAAACTGATCTCTCTCTCCGATGAAGGCTATGTCCATGGCTCGTTGAAATGTTTCTCCCGCATTCATTAGTCCAAACAACATTTTGGCATACATGAATGTGCCCCAAGGAGTGGTGAAGGTTGTCTTTTCCCTGTCCTTAGGCATGATCGATATCTAATTATAGCCAGAAAATCCATCAATCATGGATATCCTGAATGCACCAGTTACCCTCTGCAATATGTGTTCCATCTTAGGTAGGGGGTAATTGTCCTTTCTTGAGCTTCTGTTCAGATTCCTAAAGTTGATGTAAAGCCTGATTTCGCCACTTTTCTTCCTTACCAAGACCAAATTGGCCACCCATTTGGAATATCTCAAGGGGACAATGATTTGGGCATCTAACAACTTCTTCACTTCTTTTTCCATGATAGGAAGCAACATGGGATTTATCTATCTTAGCTTCTGCCTAAATGGCCTAGCCTCTTCCTTCAGTGGGATCTTGTGTTCAATGATGGATGTGTCATATGTCTTGAGGTATTCATAGATCCATGCAAACACATCAGCAAATTCTCTTAATAACTCGGTATATTCAGCCCTCTGTTCTCTGGTCAAACTGCTCGACAACTTGACAAACTTAGGCTCCTCCTGTGTGCCAATGTTGCACTCAGCTATGTTAGCATCTTCATTTGAAACCCTACTCTTTAATGCCACATCATTCCCATCGAACAATCTTTCTAAAGGGACTAGTCCCCTCGAAATGTGATTTCTAGGCAGCTGAATAATCTGGTGATTAGCAATTTCATTTAAAAACACCTCAGGGTAAGGGTCACCTTCAAGGTCAGGATCTTGATCAATGTGCAACGCAGAAAATTCATCAATAGATTGGAGAAATTTTTCGATTTCAAGATCATCTTCGAATACCTTCCAATGCTTGACATTGTCTGGTACATAGGGCCTATATTTCATCTCAACATTATATTTGACCATAGACAACAGAGGGATCTTGAACTGGCTAGCTGAAACGGCTAAAGAATCGGCCAAAGCATTTTTCTCCCTTGGAATAAAAGAGATGTTGAAAGCTGAGAAAAAATTGTCAATCAGGTCCCATACCTCCTCTTTGTAAATCCTGAGCCGAGGATGCTTAGTCTGGTAAGCATTTTTGACTTGTTGGATAATCAACTCAGCATCTCCGAACACTGCTACTCCCTCAATACCCATTTCTTTTACAACCCTTAAACCTAGAACAAGAGCTTCATATTCTGCCACATTATTAGTTGCTTCAAATTCAAGCTTGTATGACAGGGATATGGCTTCTTAACAAGGCAACACAAAGACCACTCCAGCGCCAGCACCTTCGCTAGAAGAAGCTCCATCAAAAAAAAAATTCCAAATAGAGGTGGTTGGAGGAGGTGTCCCGTGATCAAATAAGTGTTGCTTTCTGATTTGGAAAGGGGATTCAAGAGCATCAATGAGTTGTAACAAACTAGATCCCAAATCAATGTCTAGCACAAAGATAGGGTGATTAGTAGGGTTTTCCTCATCGCTAACAATATAGGCTAGCTGGGCTTCTCTGTATAGCCTCCTGTGTTCCCCTCCAAAAACTGGAATAGTAGCATATGTCAGATCCATATGTAATGTTCATCCAAGATTTTTAATCCAACATCTTGACAGCAACATGCCGAACTTGGGAGGAACGTCGGCCACTACAATGTCCATGACCACACTCTTCATTGGCAGCTGAAACAGAGAGACCACCAAGTCTTTGATGACTCCAAGGCATTGCACCCTCCTTGAATCGAAAGAGTACAAATCATGATAAGTCTTTGTCACCTCCAGTCCAAATTCTTCCATTACTATTTTGGGCATAAGGTTATGGGAAGCCCCTGAATCCATGACGCAGTTATGCAGCACTTTATCATGTATGTTCAGGGATGTGTAGAAAGGAGGGGATGAATCATCTCTATATTCTACCATGGGGCCTAGGATGACTGCTGGCTTTTCATCTTGGAGATTTATTGAGTCTGTGGGAGGCTGGGGGGGGCTCAGATTGTAGCAGCTTGGAGAGGGACTTTTTGAAATCTTCATTTTTAACTAGTTCGGAGAGGGGTATAGGAATTCTAATCTTCTGAATCTCATGCTCAAAACTAAAGGAGGAGAGAGACTTAGGAGTTTCCATTACCTTGGAGACATGTTCCTTGGCTGCTGGCGAAGCATTCTGAGTTTTCTTTTCTTTAGTAGTGGTTGCTGCAACTTTAGTAGGCCTTTCCGCTATGAGGGGCTGATCCTGACTATCAAAATTCCCTTCTTTCTTTTTTGACCTGAGATTGTATCTGTTAGGAGTGTTGCTGGCCTTTTCCCCTTTGCTCAACTCATTGATTTGGGTGTTGATAAGGGATTCTTCATATGCAAATTGCATCAAATGAGGAAAAGGGGAAGTTTCCTTGATGCAGTGGATCTCAGGGTCGAGTTCATCCACCTCCTCCCCTTCCTCATGAGCAACTAGGCTATTCTGGAGAGGGGTCTGAATCCTCTGATCATCCCTGTCTCTGCTTCTTTGTTCCTTTGGCAAAGTGTGTGGCATATTGTTACCAGGCCTCCTGAAACCTCTGTTGTCATTATTCTAGGGGTTTATGTATGTGGTCTTCCCCTCTAACTCCCACCTCTCCATCCTAGCCGAAAGGGTTTTCAGTACTTTAGTTACCTCATCCGTCTGAAGGGGAAGGGGAGAGGAATGGGATGGGGAGGCCTCTGTTCTTCTCCTGGATACATCTCTATCATCCTTATTCTTGAGTTGGTCAACAACCAATATGTTAGACTCTACTTCCACGACTGCGTCCTGCATGTGAGCCAGAGTGGTGGCTCTCCTTTTCCTCAACAGGAGGCAGAAATCAGGATCAAAAGTGATGGAATAAGTGATCTTTGCAGAGGCTTCAGAGGGATTTATCTCGGTGGGGATCTTATTGTACATTTTATTAAATCTTTTAGAGAAGTCAGAGACAGACTCTCCTTTCTTTCTCTTCAAAGACCCAAACTCAGTCATGTAATACATGAAATCCTTTTTGTCTCCCCATTGTCTCAAAAAGGCAATATCCAAAGCCTCAATCCCATCAATAGATCTAGGAGGCAGGGCCCTAAACCATTTTCTAGCCTCGCCTTCAAGACTATGGATGAAAATCCTCATCCATACATCTGCATGCATGATAACATGATCGTCTATAAAACTGTAGAAGGCTTCAAGGTGTTATTCTGCATTTATGTCCCCCTCGCCTGTAAACTTGGGTAGCTGCTTGAGGTAACCATCTGCTGGAAGGGCATTGAGAGGCTGAGGTAACACAAGGGGAGCATACCTAGAAGCTATAATAGCCTCCATTCTGGTCATAGGGGGATTTTCTCCTGCCATAGGGATATTAGGTGGAGCAGAACTCGGAGGGGAAGGAGCTTGAACCGGGGATACTGAAAACAAGCTTACAGGGGCAAGGGAAGTGACAAGGGTTTCTCCCTCTAGTCCAAAACTAGGAGGGGACAACTTGGCAGGAACACTTCCAAAATTTAGGAAATGGGAGGCTTCAGAAAATGGTCTGCTACGAAGCTGAGGAGAAGAAAAAGGGGTTTCTATAGAAGGAGACGACAAATTACCTGGTTCAGTGGTGGAAGTTTTTCCTTAAGGGGCCTTTCCTTTTCTGAAATTCACCTGTGGCTCAGCTTCAGGCACAGCTAGAGGCAATTGTGCATGGGACCGCGTGTGTCTACCTCTGAAAGCCACAATTAAAACAACAGGTTCGCCACAGTGGAGTTGTCATAATGGATTCGCCAGGTGCACAATAGCAATCTTTAAAGGCTCTGATGCCTGATGCACATTCAAAATCAGAGGCTCAATGTCGTTCAATCTCGGAGAAAATTTTCAACTTCATCCCCGGCAACGATGCCATAAATGTTGGTGTTGGAAGTCACTCCTGGATTTCAACAGGAGCAGAGCCCGACGCCCATCAGTTTATGTCACGATTTTTTTATAGAGGGTGATCAAGTGGAAGAAAAATCGGAACAATATCGTTCTAATTCCGAAACTAGGCTAGACATGCACAGGTAGGTGAGGTCTTAGTTAAACTTCAGATAGTGAGTTGTAGTAAGGGTGAATAGGAGGAAGACTTCTGTGAGGAAAAGCTGAGGGCTGCTATAGGCATCAAGCTTCTGACAACCTGTAGAAGAAAAACATGAACGTAAGAACTTATTACACTCAAATGTAGCAACATTGGAGAATATAACGGTGCTACAATAAATCCTTTATCTTAACACAGTCATAGTAATTCACGCGAATCAGTCGATCATGAACTCTCTCAATATGAGATGAAACTAGATGGGATAAGAAAGTTGTCTGTTATAAAACAAGAAATCTCACATACAGATACATAACCAAAGAACTATAGCATCTATTAAAACTTTATAATCGGGAGATTTTCTCTACCATTGATGTTACAAAAATATAAAAACTAAGCATATATACTCAGAAAAATTCACCCAACAAAGGCGTGCTCGAACCTCCAAGGCGTGGCGTCTTTTTAGTCAAACCTGGACAGAAATCTTTCGTCAGATGCCACCTTAGCTAGACATGGCTCTTGCAGGGGGGGGACCTGCACACAAGGGTACCACGAGTTGATTGCTCCAGGCCTCCCATTCCTTCCATTTATGGCTTGAGCTGAGGTTTCACCTACCTGCTCGATTTTCATTAACTAATTCCCCAGGGAGTGGCCGAGACGATACCCTCAAGAGAAGACCACATGCCTGCTCTCTAAGGCTCGGAGGCTAGCCTTCCTTTCTTCTGGCACTGCCCTCAATGTAACCGAGGGCCATGACCTAGCGCCTCTCTCCAAGGGCACTTCAGCATTTCTTCTTTCAGGGATTTCTACTTCCTCTGCCTTCAAATTTCCTGGTGCCCAATCTTGCGAAATGGCCTTCTAGGATCAACGGTTGGATCATCTTTAAAACTGACGGCCACGATCATTTTTCCTTGAACACATTGGCTCCACGTCCCTCATCTCCTTTGTCCCTTTTCCATATGACCCAGTTCTATGATCATGGGCCCGCACCGAGAGGCACCTTCGACACTTTGTGTTTCATAGCTAGGAGGAGGTTGATTCCTGTTCTTCAAAGTCACAATAGGCAAAGAGGCAATAGAGCCTAATCGCACGCCACATGTCCCTCTTTGATCGGACGACCCAGAAATTATTCGGCGATACTATGGGCCCAAATCCTGGATGCCTTTGGCACTTCGCGTTTCGTGGATGGGAGGGAGTTGATCCTTGCTCTTCAAAGTCACGGTAGGTGAAGTGGCGATAGAGCCCAATCGTGTGCCATGTGTCCCTCCTTGATCAGACAACCCTAAAATTCTTTGGCGATACTGTGGGCCCGAATCTTGGACGCCTTCGGCACTTCACGTTTCGTGGATGGGAGGGAGTTGATCCTTTCTCTTCAAAGTCATGGTAGGCGAAGTGGCAATAGAGCCCAATCATGTGCCATGTGTCCCTCCTTGATCGGACGACCCTGAACTTCTTCGGCGATACTGTGGGCCCAAATCCTGGACACCTTCGGCACTTTGTGCTTTGTGGATGGGAGGGAGATGATCCTTTCTCTTCAAAGTCACGATAGGTGAAGTGGCGATAGAGCCCAATCGTGTGCCATGTGTCCCTCCTTGATCAGACGGCCTGGATCATTTCGGCGAGATTTCAGGCTCGATTCCTGTGCTAAACATGGCATAATTCCATCGTCCGCAAATATCCACCGACCGACGATCTGCTCCATCGATCGATCCTCACCGTTGGACACTGGGTCATGCATCTTCTAACATTTTTAGCCTGAAATTGAGATTTTACGCACTGCACGGTGTGCCCACAGCCACATCCTTGGAAAAAATGCCTTTGTTGGACTTTTAGGCCTACTTCTTCGCAACTCGAGCTACGGGCTCAAAGGAGAGAAAACAACCCACCCCTCTTAACAAGAATTAATGTTAACAGAAACTAAACGTGCCAAGGAGGCACAACATGTCATCTTGGGCTAGAGAAGAAAATCCACTTTTGTTCCTTGCCCTAAACCCACCACCCCTTCCCCTCAGGCCACTCCTCTCAAGAATCAAAAATTAACATGGGTGGAAATGGATGAATGCCAACTCAAGTATATTTGCTATAATTGTGATGATAAATACTTTCCAGGGAACAAGTGTAAAGAACATAAACCTTTTATGGCCATTTCAAAGGATGTTTCTGATGAAGATGATGAGGTTTCACCTGAAGCAGCACTACCCCAAATAGATGATATTACGCCACCCTATGATCCTCCAGAAATTAAACCATTGATTTCATTGAATGCTCTCACTGGATATTTTTCTTCCCAAACCCTCAAATTGATTGGTTACATTAAGCATAGGAAAGTCAATCATCCTAGTCAAAAATGGAAGCACTCATAATTTCATTCATTTCTACCTTTCCCAAGAAATCAATTGTTATATCCATGATTTCCAATGGTGTTTCCATGAAATGTGGGGGGCGTTGTGAAAATGTGCGCCTACAAATTGATTAGTATAACTTGAAACCTCACATGTTTTCTATTGACATGGTTGTTGTGACATTGTTCTTGGTGCTGAATGGTTACACACTCTTTGCCCCATAACCATGGATTTTAAGGATTTAACCATGCAATTCGAATAGGAAGGCCAACAACATAAATTCCAAGGAATTATAGCAAGTTCTATGGAGATCATCAGTTCCCACCACATGGAAAAGTTACCCAAAAAATATCATTTTGGAATCATTACCCAACGCCATTCCATTCAAGAAGTTGAAACACCCTCGATACACCCCAACCTTCAAGCTATCATATCCCACCATCACACTATTTTCTAAACTCCCCAAGACCTTCACCCCTCCTGCGATGACCATGGCCATTCCATTCCTTTAATCTTGGGCAATGTTCCTCGCAATGTTTTCCCTTATCATCATCCCTTTTCTCAAAAAAATGAAATTGAGACAATTGTCCACAAATTGTTAGAATTGAGGGTTATCCATCCCAGTACCAGCCACTATTCTTCCCCTATTGTCATGGTCCTCAAGAAGGAAGGAACTTGGTGCATGTGTCCTGATTTTCATCCCCTCAACAAACTTACCATCAAGGACAAATTTCCCATTCTCGTCATAAATGACCTTCTGGATGAACTCAATGGGGCTCAATATTTTACAAAACTTGCTTCATTATAGCTACCACCAAATACGTATGAAAGAGGAAGACATCCCCAAGACTGCATTTTCACTCATGAGGGCCATTATGAGTTCTTGGTCATTCCCTTTGGTCTCTATAATTCGCCCTCCACTTTTCAAAGTCTCATGAATCATGGCTTTCAGCCTTTCCTCTATCACTTTGTGTTATTTTTCTTTGATGATATTCTCATATATAGTAAAACATGGCCAACACATCTCTCCCATGTGGATCAAGTTCTCCATCTCCTCTCCAAGCACAAACTTTTCCGCAAACAATATAAATGTGTTTTTGGCATCTCTGAAGTTGATTATCTGGGTCATATTGTTGGAAATGATGGTGTAAGGGTGGATCCTAAGAAAATTGAAGCTATGTAGAATTGGCCTCACCCTGAAACTCTTAAAATTCTATGGGGTTTCTTGGGTTTAGCGAGATGTTATCACAAGTTTGTTCAAAAGTATGGAAAAATTGCATCTCTTCTAACAAATCTCTTAAAAAAAATGCTTTCGATTGGACTCCAACAACTAACCAATCCTTCCAAGCCTTTAAAGAAGCTATGTGCACTACTCCTGTATTGGAACTACCGGAGTTCAAAAGACCTTTTTTTTGGAATGTGGTGCATTAGGGAGAGGAATTGGGGCATTCCTCATGCAAGATGGATGACCTTTGGCTTTCACCAACAAAATGTTGTCAGACTGACATTTGGGCCAATTAATTTATGAAAAGGAAATGTTGGCTATTTTGCATGTAGTGGATCTATGACACCCTTATATATTGGGACAATGCTTCCAAATTAAAATGGATCATCAAAGCCTCAAGTACTTCCTAGAACAACGAATTTCATCCCCAAAGCAACAAAAATGGGTGACCAAGTTGTTTGGATATGATTATGATATTGTTTACAGGAAGGGAAAAGTAAATTTGGTCGTTGATGCTCTTTCCAAGAAATATGAAGAAGAAGGGTCCCTCTTTTCCTTCTCATTTATTGTCATCAATTGGCTTTAGGATATTCTCCAGGAATGGTTGCAAGACCTCAAAATTTCCAGTTTAATCCAAAAAATTCAACATGATCCCCAAGTTGCTCCAGGGCACTCTTGGAATAATCAAGAGTTATTATATAAAGGTCTCTTGTATTTAAGAAAACAACATGCACTTAAATCCAAGGTGCTCTTTAAGTTTCATGCTTCACCTACAATGGTCCATTCAAGTTTTAAAAAAACTTATGAATGGGTTAAACGATCTTTCTTTTGGGATAGTATGAAACATGACATCCACACCTTTGTGGCCGAATATGATACATGTCAATGCAATAAGGGTGAGACTTTCAAACCTCCTGGTACACTCCAACCGCTTCCTCTTCCACCTACTAATTGGATGGATATTTATATGGATTCCATTGTTGGCTTACGCAAATTAGGCAATAATTCAGTCATCGTGGTGGTCATGGATCATATTTCCAAATAGGCTCATTTTTTCTCTTTTTAACACCCATTCACAATATCCATAGTGGCTCAAAGTTTTATGGATAATATCTTCAAACTACATGCCTCATTCTATTGTTTCTGACCATGATACCACTTTTACCAACAGTTTCTGGAAATAATTATTCAGGCTCCAAGGAACCCAATTGCATCTCAATAAAACCTATCATCCCTAGACTGATGGCCAAACAAAAGCGGTCAACAAGTGTTTGGAAACATATTTGAGGTGTTTTTCATCCAACATACAACATTAGTGCATTCAATGCTTACCCTTTGCTAAATGGTGGTACAACACCTATTATCATATTGCCACTCGCATGACTCCTTTTGAAGAAGTCTACAGACAAAATCCACCATTGGTTCTCCCATACATGTTGGGTGTCTCCAAGTTTTAAGAGGTTGACCGCAATATTATAGTCTGCGTGACCATTCTCCGCACTCTCAAATAAAATTTGTCCATGGCTCAAAACTACATGAAGCAACAGGAAGATCATGGTCATTCTGAACGTCAATTTGTTTAAGGGGACTGGGTGTTTATTCGTCTACAATCGTACAAGCAGACTTCACTCAAATCCCAACAGTGTCAGAAATTTGACCCAAAATTTCATGGTCCTTATACTGTTCTCAAACGTTTGGGGCCAATGGCCTATTAGTTAGCTTTTCTCAGTCACTCCAAGCTACATCCTATTTTCCATGTCTCATTCCTAAAAAAAGTGATTGGCACCAAGTTCCACACCCATACCATCCTACCGGAGTTGTATGAAGAAGGTTCCATTTGGTTGCAGCCACAAGTCATATTGGACCAGCGAGACCATCGTCTCTGTCAGCGCACCATTTAGTAAGTTTTGGTTCAATGGAAGGATACTCCATGAGAATATACCACCTAGGAGCCGAATGTGATTTTGTAGCAGTTTCCTCATCTTAAGCCTTGAGGAAAAAACAATTTTTCAAGGGGAAGGGAATGTTAGGGGCCTAACCTCCCTAACCCATCACATGGATAGAATAATATATTTTCCATGTAATAAAGGCCAACATTAGTTAATAAGTCCTATTTAAATAAATGTGAACAAGTCAATGTGAGAAGACCTAATAGAAGCTTCCACTTCTAGAAAGATATTACTCTAGAATTATCTTTAGAAGATAGAATTGGTATAAATAAGAGTAGGAGGCACGATAAATCTTGTCTTGAGAATTATTGTAATAGATCTATGCTCTACTAGAGGTTTCCCCCTCGAAGAGGCAAGTGAACATTTTTTTATTTGAATAAAGGTATTATTTCTAGTGTTGCTCTTCTCAATATTTTGTTGTTCCATTGATATATGTTGATTACTATTGTTTCTTCATATTACTATTGTTCCAGATATACAACCACAAAGGAGTTTGTGAATGGCCACAATATATCACCCATCATCTACATGAATGTGTTCAGGGAAATAGTCAAGCCGAAAGGGATGAATAGCCACTCGAAGAGACCTTCTTTAGACTTGAAGTTTTTCTTCCATACATTAGTTTTCTCAATAAACACTTGGTGGTAACCTAACTTCATAGAAATCTTACTCAAAAGATTTGCACCCTTGAACTAATCTAGAAGATCAACAATTAGGGGGATTGGGTATGAGTTCTTGACTATGATCTTGTTTAGGGATCTATAATCAATACAAAGTCGTAAAGTCCCATCCTTCTTCTGTACCAAAATAATTGGGTTCTAGCAAGGTGAGGATCTTGGTCTAATGTGGCCCTTCAGAATTAGCTCTTGGATTTGGCATTTGATTTCTTCATTCTCCATAATAAAGAACCTATATACAGGTTTGTTAGGTAGAGGAGAACTGGGTGTGAAATCAATTAAATGATTTACTTGATAGTGCAAAGGAACCCTAGTAGGTGAGGGAAATATTTCTTTTTGTTCTTGTACTATATTTTCCACCTGCTTCTGTTTTGTAGAGAGACCTCATGTTGAGGTCTTGGTGGTTGCAGTGATATTTCATTCACCTTCTGATCGGACCATAAAGAGGAAAAATATCTTGGTCTGAGAGATCACTTTTCTGCACTAATTCATGGAGATCAAAGATACGAAAGTAGTTGGGACTTCCTCAGCTACCCTGTAGATTTTACCTCCCAAAGTAATAATGAGACTACGGGGCCTAGAATTGTAAACAACATGATGATTTAACATATATGGTTTTCCTAAAATATCATCACAAAATTCAAGTGGGGAAACATCACACAATACCTCATCTTTGAACAAATTGATTCCATAGTGCAGGCAACATTACTAGATGACGTGAATGTCTTGTCCTTGGTTGATCCAACTGATGGTGTATGTATAAGGGTGTGGTGTCATTGTTAGGTTCAAACTCTTGACAACCTATACTAATATTAGGTTCTCCTGGCTACCTTTATCAACAACGAAATGGAGTGGGGTCCCCTTCACTGACATCTCTGAGTGGAAGAGGTGCTCCCTTTCTTCAGGATCCTCTAGTTGGACCTTTGTGGTAGTGATGGCGACAATGAGTTCCACATCAATGATCTATTTTCCCTTATTGAGTTTTGAATTGGAGTTTGAGTTGGCATTTGTCTTTGAAGCTTTTATCTCAGCCAACAATGATTGTTTGGAGCAACATTCATCAACATTGTGCCAAGGGATTTTGTGGAACTCACAAAACTTTCAAGTGTCCTTCTTCGACTTCTCACTACCCTTCTTTGCTTGTGGCTTGGACTGGTTGTCCTGGGATTAGCCATCCTTTCTCTGTCCTTTTGTGTGGGAGTTAGGGCCACATTTACTATGCTTATACTGCGATGGGTTTGCATAACTGAAATCCTGCTTATTCTTTTGCTTAAACCTTTGATTGATCTTAAAGAAACTTTTGTAAGTGGTTTCCAGTGAGGATATGTCTAGGAAATCCATCTCTATTTGGAGGTACCTATGTAGGCCATTGCAGTACTTCAAAACCAAGTGCCACTCAAAGTCTTTAATACCCATATTTTTTTGAAAGGTATTGAAGATGTTGGCGTACTCTGGCATCGTCCAATCTCTCTCCTGACACAGAGTTGTCCATCTCATGTATTGGTCATTGTAGTTTCCAACAAGGTGGTATTTCTTCTTGAGGGCATCAACAAAAGTCTCCCAAGTGGGTTTTGGCCCAAACATTTCAGACTCATATCCAACATGTTACTCACAATAAGTTTCCCACCAATATCTAACATTGGGAAGGGATTTAAGAAGAGAAAAAGTGATTTTTTCCTTGTTGGAAAAATTTTGGACAGAGAAATAACACTCTAGCAGACTTTTTTTTTTTCCAAGAAAAATTATCTCAAATTTATATAGAGTATAAATTCGTTTACAAAGTCAGCAACAAGCTATGTCCATAACAGTACTACTCCAGCACCCATGCTTGGAAGAAAAACAAAAAAAACAACCCAGCACAACACGCAGGCTGTAAACAAGCGAAACCAAATACAAGGCAGAAAAAACCCATCAGAGCCTAGATAAAGAAGCTAAAACCAGTAGCTGCACGCCCACAATAGGACCTCAAAGTGTTTGATCAACACCACACGCCACAGCAGGACCTCAAAGTGTAGACCAAAACACCGCACGCCCTCAAAATGGACCTCAAAGCACTGGTCCAAACCCTTAGGAAAGAAAAAGAACGAGACACAGGAAAATGCAACGGGAAAAAAGGCACCGTACAAGCACCTCAGACCCTCTTGGCCCCAAACAGCAGCAGTAGGAAAAAAGACGAAATTCAGCCGCAGATAGGCCCCTCACGCCCACCATGGCGCTCCACTCGGGTGCCCTCACTGTAGCCAATCGATTCTGCACCTCCGCCATTCAACACCCCACCATGCATAACCCCCTGTACCCTCAACCAGACCGCAATAAGAAACGCCCTACTAGCCGCCACGCGAAGGCCCAGCAAATATCCGGCTGCAACCCGCATACAGGTCCATGCGCCCAAACATTTTGCTCCACCCGGATGCCAGCAACGCCGCCACCCATGATCCACCTCCGACGCCGACCGAACAAACACTGCAGGTCGCCTCCCGCTCGTCACTCTGGTCCCACCCACCCTCTCTGGAATGGGTAAAGCCCGCACCTGTGCTTCACCACGAAGAAAAACCAGGGATGCGGCTAGCAAGACCTAGCCGTAGAGCCCTCAACTTTGAAACCCTAAAAACGGCTCTCAAAGCTCGGCCCCACGATCAGGAGGTATATTGTTATCTAGTTTCCACAACATCTTCTAGTTGATATCACTCTAGCAGACTTAAGGTTGAGTGAAAGCTAATGATGGTCTCCCATGATGCGTTAGTGGCAATGAAAACCTGAAAAAACTTTAATCTGTTAACTTGGAAGGATTATTCAAGTTAATTTTACGATGAATTTGAATATGGTGTAACAAGATGAAACATAGGAAATTGAATTAGCTTTCCGAATATACAACTTTTATTCATAGACATTATGAATAACTAGGTCAAATTTGATTTTTTTTTAAAGTGGTATATTATTTTTCCAATAAAATATAAGGTATATGTTTTCTTTCATGCATGTGTTGAGTGTCTTAACAATGGAATTTCGTTCCAAAAACTTGTATACTTGTAGAGAACCTATTTTTCTTGTGATGTTTATTTTTTGGAAATTTTTAATATTCATTTTATAATTTTTAAAAATTATCAAAGTGAACATATTCCTGAAATTACCATGTCTTTTGTTTGTGCAGGATAAAAGGGTATTAAAATGATCAAAACATTTTTTCTTTTAGATCGTAGGTATCGGTCTCATCTTGTGCCACATATAACTCATTTGAGTAATGGTTAAGATGAGAAAAAGTTATAGTAGAAATAAGAGAGGTATGTATTCTAGGTTTTTGATACATGTGAATACAAAAATAGATCAAATATAGTAAA
>JASDQU011505962.1:24101-36066 GCA_032191745.1 Picea mariana | reverse complement strand
GGGGTGTAAATACTTCATGGGGTATAGACACGGCTGAAAGCAAAGAACCTCTGCATCAGGAAGATAATCAGGCTCCACAACCAACAGTTTTGTGACACTGATTCACCCCCCCGCTCAGTGTCAAGTACCCATTTCAATCAATTGGTATCAGAGTGGGTTCCTTCAACACAATTTAAACACTGAAGGTAGATTCAGAAGAAATGGGTGGAGAAATCGCTATCTCCACAAATGAAGCTCTCCTATTTGATGGAATAGATTATTTATCATGGAGAGAAAATATGAAAAGATATCTGAATTCAAGAGGATCTGGAGTTTGGGATTCGGTAGTAAGTAAGCCCTGGCACTTAACTACTTCAAAGATCAAATCCAAAACTGCAAAAGAAGTAAAGAGAAATAATTCAGTAGCCTTAAAAGCAATTTAGGATGGATTGTTAGACCAAGTCAAAGAAAATATGAAGCACTACAAATCTCCTAAAGAATTATGGCTCCAACTAGAAAATTGTTAACAGAATGAAACACAAGAAGATGAGAAATCCTATCAGAGTGAGAAACAAGACTCAGATACAGAGGATTCCTATCAGAATGAAGAACAAGACTCTAATGAAGAAGATTCATGTCGAAATAAGGAACAAAATGAAAAAGGGGAAAACTACAATCAGATTGAAGAACATAATATAGAGAAAAATATTTCTAATCATAATGAAATACACGATTTGATGCAAATCTCAGTCAATAGTGAGGAAGACAACCTCATCAAGGAATTGAGCCATACCATAGTATTCACTAAAGAAAGATTACATAATCTTAAAACTGATGTTGCAACTGCTATAGGAGAGACTCGGTTGGAACCGGGAAATTATATGCATATTAAAGTTCAGGTGGAGGCTCTTGAAAACCTTGAGTACACAACCCTCTGCACTCTAGAAGAATCGGAGAAACTCCAACAGAAAGATATGATGCTACTACTGTTAGAATATGATGGATGTGCTCGTTTAACCATAGACAATATCACTATTGTCACCCAACCATAGGCTGAAGCCACCCCCGAGCACCTTGACCTTGACAAAGAGAAGAATCCTGGTAGCAAATAAATAGCCAAGCAAGGCTAATGCACCAAGAAAGAAGTAATCAAAGCTGATCAGAGAGTCCAACCCATAAAAACCGAAACTATAGACTTCAGAATTGGCGGCAACACCTTCTCCACAACTTGCGCACAAAACTGCCCAACTGCAGTGCGCACAAGTGTATCTCTGTGATTCTGAGAATTGTGTGTAAAGTGAAGACTGGCCTCCTGTATTTATACTGATTCTAGCAAACTGCCTGGGCCAACTTCTCATTCTAGGTGCTAATTAATTCATATTAATTATCTCTTTTAGTCAACATCTCTTCTAGGGTTATATTCAATTATTTTCTTGCTTTCGAAATATTTTAATCTTGTCAAGGGTCACAATGGAGGTTAATACCTCCTACAACAACCATAATATCAACAACTACAACAACTAGATCAATATAACCATGAAGAGAATGAACACAAATTTCAGCTAGAAAACAAAGAAGAAGAGATCAAAAGTTTGAAAACCGAAGTTATTAATCTAACATAAGAGATGGAAGAATTAAAGAAACATGACAATAAAAGAAAAGAAGTACTAAAAGAATCATAAAAATGTTATGTTAACATTTATCCCATGGATGAAGTAGAAGAAGAACTATCAAAGGCCAAACAAAAAGTTGATTGGAGTCTCTATGTATACCACTTTGACCATAATGATTTAGACTATAGTTTTCTTCATGACTACACTAAATAATTTCTTGAA
Source organism: Picea mariana (assembly GCA_032191745.1). Classification (NCBI taxonomy): domain Eukaryota; kingdom Viridiplantae; phylum Streptophyta; class Pinopsida; order Pinales; family Pinaceae; genus Picea; species Picea mariana. The sequence goes on along the minus strand of JASDQU011505962.1, from coordinate 34,252 downwards.
AAGAGTCAAAATCATATCATGGAAATAAAGGAAATGCTCAAAGACAATGAAAAAATCATATCTGAGCAAATTTTTTAGTTAGAATAAAATGAAGAGGAGATTGAGAAATTGAAGAATGAAATCAGTCAAGCAAAAGAAGAAAAGAAGGAAGATGATGGCCCTAGCAGAAACCTTGCAGATCTAAAAGAACTAAGAGAAAGCAATGTCAATCTGAAAACCCAACTTGAAGAAGCCAAAAGAAGAGAGGAGGCTGTGAGGAACTAGTTGAACAAAAGAGAAGAATCATGTCATAAGCTAGAAGCCGAAGTTGTGAATCTTAGAACGGAGGTTGAGAAGTCAAACACTCAACTTGAGGAAATTAAAGAAAGTAAAGAAGACCTAAAGATCCAGTTAACAAGGAAAGAAAAATCTTACCACATGTTGGAATTGGAAATCATCAATCTCAAAAAGATAAATGAAAGTACTAATGCAGATCTGATGACTCAAATTGTAGAAGCTAAGAAAAAGGAAGAAGCTCAGAAGATTCAAATAACTAAAAAGGAAGAATCATGCCAAATGTTTGAAAGAGAAGCCATCAAACTCAAAAGGATTCAGATAGAATACGAGGAAGAAATCAAAATATTGAAAACTAAAGTTTTTGATCTAACAAAAGATATGGAAGAGTTGAAGACATATGACAAAACTATTAAATGCAAAGAAGCCTTGGATGAGACAGAAGAAATAATCATCAATCCAAATACTCAACTTGAACATGCTAAAGAAATAGAAGAAGCCGTGAATATTCAGTTGACTAAAAAGGAAGAATTATTTCAAATATTAAAGTTAGAAATAATCAATCTCAAAGAGATGAATGAAAAGACAAATAAGATTGTAAAATTACAGAATAACTTAGCTATCCTAGATAAGATTTGGAAGAACCAAAGATCAGTTGATGACAAAACTGGACTTGGATACAATAAGAAAGAAGACAATGACAAATGGAGCACCATTTACAAACATGAGAAAGGATCATCTTTCTCAAAAGGAAACGAGGCAAGTACAAATCAATTACAAGTCATGAACTTTGTTAAGGAGGATAGCTTTAGAAGTAAAAAGGAAGAAGAAAATCAAATGACAGATCCTTCAAGTCAAAAGAAAATCAAGAATGGAAACACCTTCAATGGCTATTGCTTTTCTTGTCAAGCTTTGGCCATAAAGTAATGGACTGCAAGAAACTAGAGAAAGAATATACAAGAAAATCCAAAAACTCAATTAGATGTTGGAGATGTAATTTTGTTGGACACACAACAAAATTTTGTCATACAATGAGATGTTACAACTGTGATAGGTTTGGGCACAAATCCCAAAACTGCAAAAATACAAAAAATCAATATTTGAATAAGTTATTCAAGTCAGTGACAAAACCTAATAAAATTTGGAACATGAAAGGAGATGAAAAATATCAAAAAACACAATTATAAAGAGAAGATCCAAAAAGCATAATATCTTACAGAAAGATATGGAGAAGAAAATTTGAAGGAGAAAGCAAGAAGAATGTTATTGCACTTGAAAATGAAGAAATTAATAATAAGAAAATGATGGGTGAAGGTCCTAATAAAGAACATAAAATTCAATATGAAATAAATCAAGCTCAAGAAAAGGAAGTACCTATAGAAGAATATGGGACAATATCAAATTTTAATGATGTCATAAGTTGTTAGCAAAAGAAAAAATATATATACAAAAGAAGTTTAAATTGGTTTTTACAAAATCAAAGGATTATGCCAAAGAGTTTCTAAATTAACATATGGAAAATCTTGACCATCTATAGATTAGTGGTCAATATAAAAAACATTGGTAGGGTTACTTGTAGAATACAAGAAGAAGAAGAAATATAGGTAGCAGAGAAGTTCAAGGAGTATCATTCAACACAGATCAATTGATAACAAAATTGGTATTTAAATCAATTGGTATAATTCCTCAATTGATATTCCCGTGAAATATCAAAGACGAATAAGAAGAAGATCAAAAATATCAGTAAGATTCACACTCTTGTTCTATTTGACAAAGGAAAGTCAGTAAAAACTCAAGAGGATTATTTTGATTATTAACTAAGAAAGCAATTAGATTAAGTTTTGAAAAAACTTGATCACTACAAAATTGGTATCAAGAAGACTACTTATTTGAACAAAAAAATCCCAATAAATTGAGATAAGAAGTTAGTAAATTAACAGGGGAAGAGACCTTGTCAGGAAGAGCTACCCTTTCAGAAACAAAGGGGGAGAGTAGTCAAAAAGAGAGAGAGAGCATATTGACAGGGGGAGTCATTCAGTTATGACATACAAAACATGATTCCAGGGGGAGTTACCCAAGTTCATATTCTGGTCAACAACATGCAGACAAACATATGTTGATTATAAGAGGAGCAACCCATTGCCATTGATGTCAAAGGGGGAGAGTAACTTCATAGGAGGAAAGAAACATCACAAGGGGAGTTTGTGTATGAAGTTAGTGTGTTGCCCTCAATGACAAAGGGGGAGATTGTTTGATATATTGTCATTGATGTCAACATTTGATATCATTATGATGTGATGATAAGTTGTTATGATGAATTGTCATTGTTGATCTATCATAGATGAAATTGTCATTGATGTCAACAATATATCAGTTAGCAAAAAATGTCAAACAATATGCAAAGTTAAAAGCTCAAAAGGAAAATCACATTGAAAGTCTGCAAAGGACGAGAATGTCAAACAATATGACAGTATGCCAAAGACTAAAGCTCAGGAAGGTTAGTGAATGAAGATCAAAGCTCAGGAGGGAGAGCGCATTGTAGAAATGTCGTCAAGATCGATGGAAAGACTGAGAAGTCGATCGATGCACAGGAAAAGGTGAGAAGCCTCAACAACCGTTCGATCAAGAAATTGACAGTGTTGATTATCTCATGTAATGGACGTCGATCATATGAGTAACCATAGGCTTAAAAGATCGTTGGAGGAATAATCAATGATCAAATCAAGATCGTTGATACTCATGCGCCAAATCAATGACAGGGATGAATTGCGGAGAGCGGAAGGAGAATTAAACGACTCGCTAGTTCCAATCCCGAAATTGGTCTAGATCGTCAGATCTCATAAACACAAATATCGATGACTTTGGCTGATCCAACAAATGATTAGATTAAGTTGGATTAATTCGTGACCATCGGATATGCAAGTGCCAGATCAATGACAGGGATAAATTGCGGACCTTTGGTAACAAATTAAACCACTCGCAAGTTTTGGTTTTGCAATCCACATCAACCGTCGATGGTCAATTGACAATAGATCTACGATTGGAATTAGTTCCACTACCAACGAATGGTTTCCATGGCAGAACTCGTCGAGAGTCTTAAAATTCGTGCTAGTTGAAGACCCCGCAATCATCCTTGATTGTTGATCTGCTTCGAGAGTCTTCTCGTCCGTTGGATCACTTTAAAGTGGAAGGATAGGATAAGTAGGGATAAAAGGGTTGAGAATTTGATTATCCGAATACCCGTCATACGTCATATAAAACTCGAAATCCCGTCAGCCGTCAGATCATTTTCAAGTGGAAGGATAGGATAAGCGAGGTAAGATCTGAGATCTCATTTATGCGAATTTTCATCATCCATTGGATCATTCTAAGTGGAAGGACGGGATAAGCTAGAAGAGAAACACCATAGACAGATCGAGCCCTTAATCTAAGATCCTGATCAAACGAACATCATTCACTTCGGGTCTAAATATGTGAGGAGGTTACGCTCTAGAAAGTTTGAGATTTGAAATTCCCGAAGCTTGGAGACTCGAAGAGACGAAATAAAATCTCGACCGTCGGATCATCCGAAGTAAGCCTCAACTGTCTGACTCAAGAGGACATGTGGCAGACCACATCAACAGACCACATCAACAAGGATGCATGGGAGATCTATGTCAGCAGACCACTTTAGCAAAGACATATGGCAGATCACGTCAACAAGGACGTGTGACAGACCACGTCAGCAAGGATGTGTGGCAGACCACGTCAGCAAGGACACATGGCAAACCACATAAGAAGACCACGTTAGCAAGTACACATGGAATAATCATATGATGAAATGTGTCAAGAGGAAATTGACTCGTGCCGTGTCGATCTTTTTTCTCATCCGTGGATATACTATAATGAAAGGATAGTGTAAGTTGAAATAGTTGAAGTCTTGGAGTAAACAGTGGCCATCCATCCAAATGCTTGATTAAGTTCTAGCCGTTGGATTAAGAATTGAAAGGATGAGTGTAAGGATCAAATGTGACCATTGATTTTTTTCCGTGAAATAAACCATCCGATCTGATTCAAAGGTTTGAAAACTTGAAATCTCAAAGTTCCGAAGGGAGAAGTTCCAACAACCGTCCATCTCATTGGGAGATTGAATCATGACCATTGATTCTGACAAGCACTCAAGTGCTCGTTTGGCCTAGTGTCTGGTCACCGCAGTTGGTTGTATGGAATAAATAAATAAGAGTAAAATGAGACAACGCTTAAATTGATAAGCCCCTAGTTCTACGCCTGAGATCATATGAATGGTTTGAAGGAAGCGCCTCATACAGAATAATTTGATAGAGAATTAACACTAGAACTTTACAGAGAATCGATAAGACATCAAATATGATCTGTTGGTAAACAAAGAATGAAACAGAAACATGAGAATGATCTGATGAGTCGATCCATGTTTGTGATCAACTCATGAAAAATAAAAGAACCGACACACAGTCATGATTAAAAGAGAATTAATTCATAAGCATTATGAATAAAGGATAAAAGGAAAAATGATATTAATTAAAGATTAATATTATCATTTTAAATGAAAAGGCACAATGGTTCAAATGTCAAAAGCCACAATGATTCAAATTCACACCAGTTGGAAGACTATATAAACAAGAAGGAATGGTGAGAAGATGTGTAGTTGAATTTATATATATATATAATGGATTGAATGAAGATTCATTCTATTAGGTTGGTGCCTATTTACAAGATGGGTCTTTTATGAGGATTGGATTCCTCACATCTCAGTTGGATATGAGATCTATAAGATGGGACTTGTTATGAGGGTTGGATTCCTCATTTCTCAGTTGGATCTGAGAACTAAGAGCTGGGTCTTGTAACAAAGAGTTGAGTCTCTCATAATTGTTTGAAGATGAAATTTAAAGATTGATCTTATGTATTCATTCAAGTTAAAATAAATAAATAAAGTGTTTATTCTTTTATATATATTGTTTGAGAAAATGAAATAAATATTTGTTGTTCAGTTAATGTGTGAAAAGTGGAAAATTGTCCAAAGTTTTGTGACACTGATTCACCCCCCGCCCCCCTCTCAGTGTCAAGTACCCATTTCAACACCAAGTACTCCACTTCCAAATCTTCAAAGGCACATTTATATTTCTTGAGAAAAAGTTGGTGCTGAGAGAGAAGACTGAGAACTTGATCCATATGGGTAAGATGTTTTGTCCATGTTTGACTATAGATGAGAATATCATCAAAGAAAACTAGGAAAAAATGACAAAGAAAGGACAGATAACATGGTTCATGAGACTTTGGAAAGTGGAGGGAGCATTACACAGGCTAAAGGGAATGACCAAGAACTCATAGTGACCCTCACAAGTTCTAAAAGAAGTCTTAGTAATGTCTTCCTCTTGCATATGTATCTGGTGGTATCTGGAACAAAGATTAAGTTTAGTAAAGTACTAAGCACCACTTAATTCATCCAAGAGATCATCAATGAAAGAAATGGGAAATTTGTCTTTGATGGTGAGTTTTTTTAGGGTGAAAAAGTATAGACACATGTGCCAAGTACCTTGTTTCTTGAGTACCATGACCATAGGAGAAGAATAGGGGTTGGTACTAGGGTGAATAACACCTGCGGCTAGAAATTCGTGAACAATTTTCTCAATTTAATTATTTTGGGAAAAGGGATGATGATTAGGGAGAACATTGGGAGGAAGATTGTCGGGGATGAGAGAAATGGAATGATCATGAACACCATGAGAAGGGGTAAGTCCCTAGGGGGTGGAAAAATTAGCTTGGTGTTTGGAGATGATACATTGGAGGTCAGGATGCACCAATGATGTCTCAATTTCTTGGATAGAATGGATTTGGAAAACAATGACGGAATGAAATTTTTAAACGATATTTTCCATTCGATGGGAACTGATGATCTCAGGTGAACCTATAGTGATTCCTTGGAACTTATATTGTTGTCCTAGCTGTTGGAATTGCATTGTTAATTCCTTAAAATCCATGAGGATGGGACTGCGAGTGTGTAAGCATTCCGCACTAAGAACAATATCACAACCACCCATGTAAATAGAAAATATATGAGATTTCAGGTTGTACTTTCCAGTTTGGAGACACACATTTTCACAGCACCCCCCACATTTCATGGAACCTCCATTGACAATCATGATTTTAAAGTTGTTGATGGCATGGATATAGCAATGGGTTTATTGAGAAATATGATGATGAATAAATTTATGTGTGTTTCCACTGTTAATTAAGATGATGACCTTTTGATTCTTAATGTAGCCAATGATCTTGAGGTTTTGGGGAGCAAAGAAGCCAGTGAGAGCATTCAAGAAATGACCGGTTCAACTTTTGGTGGGTCAACATCCATAGTAATATGAATTGGTTTGGGTAATTCTGTCACAGGGGGGTCTCGATCTCTTCTTCAGAAACATCCTCAGAGATGGGCATAAACAACTATTTTTCCTTACACTTGTTCCCTAGAAAATATTTGTCATCACAATTATTACAAAGGCCCTTGAGTTGGCATTCCACCATTTCAGCCTGAGTTAATTTGTGGATATTGAGTGGAGTGAGAGGAGGGGCGGGGTTGGTAGGTTGAGTGAAAGGAATAAATGAAGGTTTGAAAGTATAAACAAATACAAACTTTTGGGCTTCCTTATCATGTTGAGTAGCTTCCAGCCAAGTTTGAGGGTGAGCCATGAGGACCTGGGCTCAAATTTCATCTTTGAGACCACTGATAAAACATTCTCGAAAGAAGGTATCAGACATGTCCTTCATTCTAAAAGCCAAGTATTCAAAGAAAGATATAAAGTATTCCACTGTGACAGATTGCTTCAACTTGGTCAAACGATTGAGATAGTGGGTGTCAGTGTCAAAGTGTTCATATAACTCTGCCACAAATTTTTTCCAAGCAACATACACCTAGCGTGTCTTTATACGTCATTGCCACCATTGTCAACATCCTGAATCCAAATAGAGGACACCATAATGAAGTTTGGTCAGATCACCAGTAATTCCATTCAAGGAGAAATAAAGTTCCATTTGAGTGACCCAACCTATGGGATCCGATCCATCAAATGTGTTCACCTCAACTAGGGAGAGGTGGGGGTCACGAGGAAGGGAGTTGGAATGAAAGGCCATATTATAGGAAGAGTTCTCACCTTCAAAGTGGTAAGGTTGTTCAAGAGAGGGAGAGCCATGGGATTGTTTCAACCATTGGGTGAGGGAGGCCAATTCTCCCTTAACATCGACCAATTCGCCTATAACTTTGGTCTCTAAGGTTTCCAAGCGAGTATTGTTGGAAGCAATTTCAAAGGTAAATATTTGAATGTCTTCCTTGCTTTGTTTGGATTCATCTTGTAGGTGAAGGAATTCTTGGTTGTGAGTGTTTGCCATGGGTGAATGAGGGGTACATAGTAGGGGAAGTGGGTCCAAAGAAAAAAGAGTGAAAATGATATATATGATTGTGTTTAGTGTGAAAAGAGAAATGCAATTAGATAGGTTTGAAATAAGGGTGTCGGGAAGGGTTCATGTACACGTGAAAAAAAAAAGGTTGAAAATGATAGATACCACTGCGATCATGGAAAAGAGAAGAATCTGATGGGATAGGTCTCAAATAATGGTGTCAGAAGGATCCAGACAGTTTTTTTTTTACTCCTGCGGAGTTATACTACAATCTGAATAATACTGCAGTGATGAAATGGACAAATGATTAACAAGAAGAAATGTGTAGGAATTTCGCAACTAGAATGTAGGAGCACTAGCAAGTTTGGGTCATTTTGTGATGACTATTTTAACGCTCTTGCGACATTATGTCATGGATATTGCGACGAATCTTGAGTCTCTCAAACATCATTTCATGTGACGTGGAAAGTTCAACGAACTTGAATTAACGTCGCAAGAGCGATGACCGTAGGGAACTTGCCACAATTGCGACAAAAAAAGAAATATCATCGCCAATACGACTAAGTGAAGAATTCGTCGAAAGAGCGACACAGTAGGGAAATCGTTGCACACTCGACAATATAGGCAAAGTAAGTGAAAACATTGCGACGAATTGACTATCAAAATGTTCATTGCTATTGCGACGACAACATGGTATATAACGACGAAATCGCTATACAAATTTTGTGGTTTATATAGCAAATTCGTCACAGGATTTCTATTGTGCGTCGTAATTGCGACGACAACTTTCATGGTTTATATAGAAAATTCATCACAGGATTTCTATTGTGCGTCGAAATTGTGACGACAACTTTCGTGGTTTATATAGTAAATTGAGTGCATGATTTCTGTTGTACGTCGAAATTGCGACGACAACTTTCGTGGTTTATATAACAAATTCGTCACATGATTTTTATTGTGTGTCGAAATTGCGACGACAACTTTTGTGCTTTATATAGAAAATTCATCGCAGGATTTCTGTTGTGCATCAAAATTGTGACGAAAACAATTTATTTAAAAAAAAAAAAAAAAAAAAAATTTTTGGGCAAAATAAATAAATTTTATTTTTGAGCAAAAAAAATAAAATTTTATTTTTGAAGATAGGGGGCATGTATTGGAAGAATATTATAGGCTATGAAGTTCATTATATTCTTGAAAACATTTCACTAAGGGAAATTTTCTGAAGTAAATAAGGTATGGGTAGATCACTCTGCATGTGATCAAGCACCATCTAGTTTTGATTTCAAGAGTACAAATATGGCGTCACATCCAATCAAGATTTACCCTCATATATTTATAGTTAGTCTCTCAATTCATCTCAATAGGCCCTCATCTATATTCAAAAACTCAAGTATGCTAGAATAGAGAATGCCTTTTGTTGAAAGAATTATCTGAAGATCTTATTTTCACATTCAAGGGGGCATTAGCCTAGGAGGAAGAATGCTCCATTAAATTGTTTTTTTTTATGGTTATACTAAGACATCTAGAGAAGATGTCTTGTCCAATAAAGACAAGTTCTAGTTGTAGAATCCCTTAACATAGTGAAAAGAACATATTTTGATGAATGTTTGGCATAGGAGAAATTCAATGAGTCAACCAAAAGATTATATGTAACAATATATATTTGATATGGATCATATGTTATTAAAATAGATAACATATACATATCAAATATATTTTTATGTGTGATCTTTACTAAACATATAAGTTGTAAGGTTGGCTAATCTCATCATGAGAGGCATTGAAAAAAAAAAGGCTTCTCTATTCTACTCATAATTTTTAGGATTTTTATGGCTCCCTAGGAAGGTTTGTCTCTAGATGCATTCATGGATTTTCATCACAAATGGTTTTATTAATCTTTAAATATTATCCACATTCCAATATCTTGTGGGAATCTTTAAAATGAAGGGACATTCCATTTATTGGGAATATTTAGAAATATAATTCTAAGTCCAAATCTTGTGGGAATCTAGTTGGGCAAGGCCATTGTCTTCTTATTTGTTTAATGATTTATACACAAGGCTAATTTCCTTGCAAACTTACATTTCTAACATTATTTTTTATGACTACATGAGAAATAGTTCACATTTGGGAAAAAAATCAATGTCATAGAACGTTTATCCATCTTAATTTTTAAACTACATGTTGGAGGGTGAATTATCCATGACAAACAAACATGTTTTTAAATGGAATGTTGCAGTGGGGATCACAACATCCCCCCTTTACCTACCAACCAAACAAATCTTGAATCTTTGTTGAAAATCACAACACCCTTTCTTTACCCATCAACTAACCAAACCTAGTTAACATGGGATATTATTTAATTATATATTATGTATATAAACACCTTTTTTTTCTAGCAAGAGAATTAAATTTGGATACTACAACGAGTTTGAGACTAGCATTGGAGAGTGAGGAGTTTTACCTTTGGTCAA
>JASDQU011505960.1:0-14682 GCA_032191745.1 Picea mariana | reverse complement strand
GGGACAAACACTGGTAAAAGGTACGTATTTCCTCCTTCCTCTTCATGCATTAGTTTGTGTAGACCTAAAAGGAAGTCAGTGACCATGATAAGCACTTTTTGTCTTAGAGTTAAGAGTCTAGCTCTTTGAGGAGATCTACCTATCCGCAGGAAGATTTTCCTTCAACAACAAGCACGCTACTGTTAATCCAACAACTATCATGTGAATGTGAATTGTATAGAGATAGAGGGTGTGTACACATGGGCTAACCTTGTACAGGCCATGTGTATCTCTAAACTCTGAGAAAAACTAAAAACAGACAGACCAAACTAGGAAGAGACCTATGATATTGATAACCAGAGTCTCCTGAAGGCTTGGACACTCTTTTTTAACAGAAAAAGAAAACAATCTAAGGAAAAATTTATAAATCCAAACAATCTAAGATAAGACTCCAAACAAACAAGACTCTGACAGAATTCTAGAAAACCCCATGAGAATGTGTAATTCTGACAGGGAAGAGGATGACTGCCTTAGATGTTCTCTGAACTCTACATGCTATTGCTACTTCTTCAGCTAGCATTCACAAGCGGGCTATAAGAGAGTAGGGCGCAAGTACATGCGTGCAGACCTTATGTAGGCCGCCTGGTTCCAAAAAAACACAGTCAAGAAAATAATAGGGAAATTTGGTATGGAAAACCAGACTCCCTGCTAGCTCAGACCTTATAGAAACTAAAAGAAAAAACAAGCAAGAAAAACTAGTCTTTAAAACTACCCAAAAACTAAATACAATTCCTAAGAACCCTAGATATCTTCCCCAGTATGGTTGCTAATTCTGTTGTGAGGGAAATATCCTTATGGACTAGCAAATAGGGTTAGACTTTGCATGCAGATATGACCTAGAGAAAATTTACTTTCTACCTTCATCCCCAGACTTAAATCCCATTTTGTTTTAGTAAATGCAATGGCAAGATCAACCTACCTCATTCTGGGCATTCGATGTCGATCCCTTTGTCGTACTTGATTACTTGTTCACAATTCTCCTTTCCAACACTGACCTACATACAAGACAAGAAACAACTACACATGCATACTACCTATAGAATAACGGGTTAGAAATTCAAACATGTACTTAGAAAATTATGAATAACTCATGAATTGGGACGAGAAAATCACTTTCTTTATTACTTTGAATGATTCAACTAACAAAAGTTGAGACTGGCCACCGCTCCATGAACCTGATCCTGGGCTCCTCTTCAACTATCCTCCAACTACTTTGCTTTGTATCTCCTTTGGCACAAGGAAAGGCTAAAGGGTTGGGACAATGGGAATACGCAAATGTGTAGAGTTTCTTTGCTATATTTTTCCTTTTCCAAATGGGACCCCTACCCCTTCTTATATAGGCTAGAAGGAGCTAGGTATTTAGATGAACCCTCGGCCATGCATGGCCGGAATTTTCAGTTAACTCACCCATAGCTTTTGTGTTTCGTCGAAAACTTTCCTTTTTTCATGCTTTTGTCAGTCCACACTGGTTGTTTTGGGTCAGCCATCATGTACACACATGCAGTATTGGAGTAGGGCACGTGGGCCTTTATAAAAGAGGAATTTTAAAGAGTTTTTCAACAGTGCTTTGGAAAAGAAGGGATATGAGATGGCCTAATGCCAGGTAAGCATGTGTGGTGCAATTTAGGGTTATAACAACCTCTCCTCCATCCCTCTGCACAAGAATGTGTTGTATCCTCCAATGGAACGACAATTGAAACTAACCTCCCTCCCACTGAGGCCTCTTTCATCCCTGATGTTCCACTAGTCACAGAAATTCTCCCTCAGGAATCCCCTGTAACTAATTCAGCTCGACCCATTCTTGATCTTCCCCAAGTCCAGATCCCGGTTTGGGAAACAGTCCCCAAATCCCTTACCCAAATCCCCTTCTTTTACCCCCCACCAGGTGTACAAGATTTCCAGGTCGCTGCAACGCTTACCCTTCCTAATATGGTGCTGGAAATCCCTGTTTGGTATTTACATCCACCTGAGATGGTTCCTCAACCATCCCTCGCTCCCCAAACAGAAGGAATCCCGATGAAAATTCCAAGACTCACTCCCACCATACCCCCTACATCCCCACTCACTACCCCCCCTGCTACAGATGGGGGTAAGAAAAATAATAAGTAGCCCACAGCTCCACTTCCCCCACGTGCCCAACCTCCTTGTGCACTATGCGAGAAAGACGAACACCCCACCAACAAATGCCCATCTCTCCCCGAGTTATGTAATATCATCCAACTCCTTCGAACACCACCACCGCTCATCACTTCTTGTAGTATTGCCACTATCTCATAGAACACAAGTAACAAAAGACTATTGTTTATTCAGAATATGGCCATTACACACACCACTGTCCAGCGTTACCTCAATTTCGATAGACACTAATAGTTGTACGACAGAGATTTCAGCAAACACCCACCTCAACTCTTTTCACTGACATCCATTATGTCACAACCTCAGTCAATGAACGCATGAGATGTCCTTGCTCTCTATGCGAATCACTTGACCATTTCACATATCAATGTCCTATGATCATTGAATACAAGCATTGTCAACTGGCCCCTATTCAAAATCATACCCCCCCTCCTTCAACAGACTCGATAAATACCCTTACCCCATCAATTGATATGGTTCATATCTTCCCACCAGAACCTGAGGCACTTCCTTCTCCCCCCTGGTTCCTAGATGATTTATATGAGTTACCCCCAAATCCCCCCAATTCTCCAATTCATTTCCCCATGAACATTCTACGCCTGACTACCATTTTTAACCCACAATATTTAGATATTTGGTTTATGTTGAGTGAACCATCGCAATCCCCCTCCATCAATCCCCCTATGTCTTTATCAGAAGGAGATAGCACCACAGTAACCGTCACCAAGATCACTCCTCTCGATCCCCTATATTCATGCCAGTTTCATTGTGATGAAGATATCCTTGAGGAGTTAACTACCCCTGATTACCCTTGGGATGAGCTCCACCACAGAGCGCTCTTTCTTTCACAAGAAGCCTTCACGCCTCCTAACCAACACCCCATATACACAGTTGAAACCAAATATTTTCTCCCATCAGGGAATATAGATTGGTTCAATAACACTATCCCTACCCTTAACGCTTTCGAGGAAGGCAATATGGCCAATATATCCCCAACCATCAAAATAGATATTTCCATCAAATCTGGAATTCTCGAGGAAATCACCATTGGTGCTGCATGTTCTGCAAAATAACTCACCACCTACAAAGCCCTCTTCCAGGAATACTATGAAATTTTTGCCCAGTCATACACAGAGATGCCTGGCCTTGATCCCTCTATTGTCAAACATCGAATAGACACCTGGCCTAATATCACACACATCCACCAAAAAAAATGACCATTACACCCATCCAATGTAGCAACCATCAAAGCCGAGATTGACAAACTACGTGCTGTAGGGTTCATTTACCCCATAGCCTATATGTCATGGGTCTCCAACCCTATCCCTGTTAACAAAAAATAGGGCACTATTCGTGTTTTTACAAACTTCCGTGACCTCAATCACGCCTGTCCCAAAGACAACTTTCCAACACCCTTCATCGACCAAATAATCGATGATTGCATAGGTCATGAGGCTTTGTCCTTCATGGATAGTTTCTCTGGTTACAACCAAATCCAAATTCACCCCGCCGATCAGTACAAAAATGCATTCACAACCCCTTGGGGCACCTTTGTGTATCATTTCATGCCATTCGGCCTCAAGAATGCCAACTCCACATTCCAATGGGCCATGACATATGTTTTTCATGATCTAGCTCATAGCATCCTCGCATACTTATAAGACCTCACCGCTCGATCTATGAAACACACTCAGCATCTCAATGATCTATGAATCATCTTCCATAGGTGTCGTCAATACAATATCCTCTTAAACCCCCTCAAGTGCGTATTTTGTGTCACTGCTGGGCGCCTTCTTGGGTTCATAGTTTCACAATGTGGCAATATTGTGGACCCCCTCAAAGTCCACGCCATCACAAAAATTCCACCCCCATGGAATTTACACCAAGTAAAGAGCCTTCAAGGCAAAGCCAACTTTTTATGACGCTTTGTCCTAGATTATGCTACTCGCACACATGGATTCCTTCGCTTACTTCATCACGACATCCCATTTTAATGGGATAAGCATGCCCAAACTGCTTTTGACGATCTTAAAGAGGCTCTCTCAAATGCCCTGTTGATTAGTGCACCTAACTATAACCGCGATTATCTCCTCTATATATCATCTTTAGCCGTTTAAGTAGCAGGAGTTCTTGTCCAAATAGGGGATGATGCTCGTGAGCATGTCATTTACTACATTAGTAAAAACCTTTTAGGAACACCCCTGAAGTACAATCACGAAGAAAAGATAGCCCTCGTAGTTGTCCTCGCAGTCCAGAAACTGCACCATTACATCCTCCTTCGAACTACCAAAGTTATCGTAGATTCCAACCCCATGCAATACTTGCTTCATCGTCGACAAATTAACGATAAATTTTCTCGATGGATCGTCATCGTTCAGGAATACAATCTCAAATTTTCCACACCCAAGAGAAAGAAAGATCTCATCCTCACTGAACATATCATGGCTTTTCCCTCCGACATTACCAGTTCACCGGTCAATACCAACCTCCCTGATGAACATCTTTTTTTTTGTCCCCTCAGATGACCCTTGGTATGGCAATCTTCTTGTCTATATATGAACACAAAAATTTGGAAACTACCTCTCTAGAGATGATCGTCGACGTATTTGTCACCAGGCACCTTGCTACCTCCTCATCGGGGACATCTTATATTGGTGAGGATTCGACAACATGCTTCGTCAATGCTTATCTATTGACCGATCAATAGTCTTTGGTGCTTGCGAAGGCCACCACAGTGGCGCTTGTGGAGGCCAACTCTCAGGGCTATCCACTGCTTTCAATGGTTTTCTATGTAAGTACAACAACATAATATCGGTCGGAAGCAAAGGTGTAAAGAGTGAAATCTTGAGAAAAATCGAGACTCATCAAGGAAGGAGATTCTATTATTGCTTTCCTAATTGAGTCGAAATCCTGAATTTCTTGTGGTCCCCAACAATACAAAACATCTTTTTTAATTAAATTCTATTATGGTCTTACCATTTATGAGAAACTTGGGACAAACCTTCTGATGAAATTAATCTTTTCCAAAAAGGATTGCATGGATTTTTTGGAAGGAGGGGGGAGTTTAACAACAACTTGGGTTCTTTCCGAGTCAATAATCATTCCATCCTTAGACACTATAAACCCAAGCAGTTTACCTTGCTCCACTACAAAGACTAATTTCTTAGGGTTGAGAGATATGCCGAACTTGCGGCATCGTTCTAGGACAGCCCTGAGGTGAGACACATGATCTTTCTTGTTTTTAGAGAAGACAATGACATCATCAAGGTAGACCACAACTGACTGGTTAATGAGGCCATGGAAAGAAATATCCATTGCTCTCTGAAAAGTGGCACCGACGTTTATCATCCCAAAAAGAATTTTCCTATAGGAATAAGTGCCCCATGGGGTGTGAAAGGTGGTTTAAAGTTTATCTAAGGGGGACATGAGGACTTGGTTGTATCCTGAAAAACCATTTAGCAGAGATAGTCTTTCAGAACTAGACACTCGTTGTAGGATTTGTTCCATTGGAGGAACGAGGTAGTTGTCTTTATCAGATGTTCGGTTTAAGTTCCAAAAATCGACACAGAGTTGAATTTAACCACTTTTATTCCTTACAAGGACTAAATTAGACACCCATTGCATGTGCCTAACTGGGAAAATTATCTTTGCAGTTAGTAATTTGTTTAGTTATTTTTTAACAGTGGGTTCCAATTTAGGATGCATCTTCCTCAATTTCTGTTGAAAAGGATGAGTCTGGGGTTTCATAGGGATAACATGATGTATGATGTTAGGGTCAAATGTTTTCAAGTCATCATACATCCAAGCAAAAACGTCTTTAAATTCTTTAAATAGATTTATAAAAGAAGATCTTTCTCACTCAGAACATCCCTTTCCCAGATTAATATTTTGAGGATTATCCTTTGTTACTAAATTAATCATTTCATAAATTAAAGAAAAATTGTTAGTTTTACAATTCACTGTCCCTCTAAATTTATCATGCAACTCATAAAATTTCTCTAGTCTTACGACAGATCTGGAGATTGATTTTACTAGCTCGGATGTAGATTCAAGAATTCGAGGATAAGATATTACTGTAAAATTTCAGAGGTTCTCATCGTGAGTACCTTCATCAATGACTGCACTTTGGAAGGTGTCTTCCATATCTAGGAAGTTGATAATATGTTGGTCATCATCGAATACTCTCCAATTTGTAATGTTATCTAGGACTAACGGACTGAACAAAAATTCAATTGAAAATGCATTAGGGGAAAGACCTTCAATGGGCAATAATTTAGAAGCAACATTGGCCAATAAATCATCTTCTGAATTAGTCAATCTAGTAATGGAATTTATGTTGAATGCTGAAAATTTATGCATTAGACTCCATACCTCTGTTTGGTATCTTTTCAGATGTGGTGATAAGAAATGTATGGAGTTTCTTACCTTCCTAACCACGATTTTCGAATCACTAAATACTATCAAATTCCACATGTTCATATACAAATATTTTCTGAGTCCTTGTAGAAGTGCTTCATACTTGACCATGTTATTAGTACATTCAAACTCTAACCGTCAAGCAATAAAATTCTTATTACCTATAGGATCAATGAGTACACAACCAACACCTTCTCCTTCTTTGGATTTGTATCCATCAAAGTATAAGGACCATATTTGTGTGTCATCATAAGTACTTGGCATACTTGGAAAAACGGATGTTTGAGTACATGTTACAACTACAGATTGTTGTGTAGGATCTGTAGCACCACTTTTCAATTACCATTCTTCACGGAAATTTAACACTCACTCTCAGAGTATAAAACAACATGCATTTAAGCAATGAAACACATTTAGAGATCAGAGTAAGTCTAAAAATTACTGCTATCATAATTTTAAACATGGCATTAGCATTAATTCATATGCACAACAGAATACATGATAATTATAAATACACAGACATGCAGAAACATAAATTAAGACATCATCTGGTACTTATCTTTGAAATAGTGGAAGTTCCACCAACCAAGTGCAGGCCTTCCACGAACCTCCCAGCCTTAGACCACACTGCTCATCAGTTCAGCAGTGGGTCACCCCCGAGCTAGGACTAAGCTCCATCCCAAGGTAAGGAATCCTCGGCTAGGCTGAGGTTATAGGGAAAACACACAGTCACAAGGAAGGAATTCTCTCCCAGGAACCACTCATACTCACCGCCCATAGACTCTCCTTCCCCACATGCCTGTTCCACCCCAGGAGTATACACCTTCTCTATCACCTAGATAGTCCTTCGGCTACTAACCTCCCTTGCCTTAGGTTTCAAAAACAGACTAGACTGGAAGTCTCTGAGCTCTGTGGAAGCTATAGGGTTCCTTCCAGGAGTTCTCTCCTTCTTTTGCACACTCTCTCACCTGGAGACAGTTGCTCACAGGCCAAGCAACCTTTTCTTCCAATTCAATCACCTCTCTCACCTAGAGAGAGTGCTGTACAAACTGGCCAACAAGCCACACACAGTCCAACAATGCATTGCCACAACAACAAATGGGGAAAACAGACACAAATTTCCAACAGTCTCAACAATGACAAGATGGTCTCATGGTTATGGCTTGGGGACAAAGATTCCACACACAGGCTCGATCTGTTCAGACAGAGGATGTCTCGACTTTCTAGAAATCAACATAGACTTTTCCCCATGGTTTCAGAATTGCACGAGGTCTCTTGCAAAGGTTGGATGGTTTCACACTCAGTCAGTCAAGTAGAATGGAGGAGGAACCCCTCTCATGGCTCATCTTGGCCGCTTTATTCGCATGCACCAGGGTTGACACTTGTCACCCTTGGAACTGCATGTGTTCCTTTAGCATGCGTTCCTTCCATTTGGAAGTTGCTTTTCCTTCCAAAAGAACTTAGGATAAGACATATTATTCACATGTCTTTTGGAATAATATTAAATAATTATTCCCAAGGCTTAAACCCCCTAGGCTTAAAACTTAGCCCCTTTTCCCACCTTCTAGCCCCTAATCCCTTGCCCTCTCTATGGATTATTAGTCCCCCGTCACTCATTCATCGTGTCGGCCTGGACGTGGCGGTGTTTGTATTTTATTAATGTGCTACATACATACAGGTACAAAATCAGGCTCTTGGCCTTCAACACTTAGGCTCTCTGGCCTAATAATCACATAAGCCCACCAACTTATATTAACTTGGCTCACCATCCTATAAAAACATAATTACAATTCATTTCATAAACATGATTTACAAAGGGCTCAGCCTTGGGGACACTACAATCGCCCTCCCTTATTTCTGCACTGTCCTCAGTGCAACCTTACACTGTCTCTACAAGCTTTTCAAAATTTTCAAAAATATGTGGGTACTCTGCCAGCATAACATCTTCATGCTCCCATGTCTCATCCTCAAGACCGTACCAGGTCCACTGGACCTTTACAAGCTCTATGGCTCGATTTCGAATCTATTTGCTTTTCCTGTCCAATATGCACAAAGGATGCACTTGTAGGACACCTTTTGGTTCCACCTGAATCACATTCCAATCGATAAAATGATTAGCATCAGGTATATATCTCTTAAGCAGTGAAACATGAAACACATTATGTACATTCATAGATGCAGGTAATACAAGCATGTATGCAACTGTCCCAATCCTTTCCATGATCTCAAATGTCCCACAAAATCTTGCTGCCAACTTGGCACAACTTCCCAGCTTCAGGGAACTCCTATTAGTTTTTACTTTCAGAAAAACATGATCACCCACTTTGTATTCTCTGTGGGTTATGTTCTTATCAGCATAACTCTTTTGCCTGTCCTAGGTAGCTTTCAAATTATGTTTAATTCTTATCATTTGGTCTTCCATCTCTTTGAGAAGCTCAGGCTCAACTACTCATCTGTCAGCTAGATTATCCCAACTCACTGGAGTATTGCACTTTCTTCCATAAAGTGCTTCAAATGGGCTCATCTTCAACGATGCGTGATACCCATTATTGTAGGCGAATTCTACCAAATACAGGTAGTCTTCCCATCTTGATGGTTTATCCATCACATACATTCTCAGCATGTCTTCTATTACTCTGTTCACCCTCTCTATCTATCCATCAGACTCAGGATGATATGCTGTACTAAAGTTCAGATTCATTTCGAATCCTTTGAACAATCCTTTCCATAAATTTGAGGTGAATTTCAGGTCCCTATAATACACAATCATCTTAGAAATTCCATGCAAGCGTGCCACTTCTTTTAAGAAGATATCAACAACATCTGCTGCCTTGTGAGTGGTTTTCAGTGGAATAAAATGGAAAACTTTTGTAAGCTTGTCCACCACCACCATGATTGAATCATACTGCTTGCTTTTTCTGGGTAATCCCGTAATAAAATCCATTGTCACCACTTCCCATTTCCACTCTGGAATGGGTAAAGGCTGCAACAACCCTCCTGGGTGCCTATGCTCAGCCTTAACTTTTTGGTACTCCATACATCTGGCGATGTATTCAATGATTTCTTTCTTCATACCTAGCCAGTCTTCTGATATCCGGTATGTCCAGCATAAGCCACATTATGCATTTCTTTTAGAATTTCCAGCTTCAATTCTCAGACATTGGGTACATACATTTTGTTTTTATACAGAAGTAAGCCATCAGTTTACAAGGTGTAACTTTCCTTGGTCTGTGGTCTCTCACGCTGTTGTAGGTTTGCTACCAAATCTCTAAACTGCAAATCAACATTTGTAGCTTCCAGAACTCTATCACTAATATCAGTCCTGTACATGCTAATGATTGTAGCATGTAAGTCATGCACTTTTCTACTGAGGGCATCAACCACCTTATTTTCCTTACCCTTGATATGCTTGATATCAAAGTCATATTCACACATAAACGCCAGCCATCTAGTTTGCTTGGAATTTAAAGTTGGCTGATCAAATAAATACTTCAGACCATTGTGGTCTGTTTTCAATTCAAATCTCCTTCCCATGAGGTAATGTCTCCATTTCCTCAGAGCGTGGACAATTGCTACCAGCTCCAAATCATGAGTGGCATAATTCCTTTCATGCTCTTTCAGCTTCCTGGACTCATAATAGATTACATATCCCTCTTGGTTGAGAAATCCTCCCAAACCCTCCTTACACGCATCTGTGCACACCATGAAATCCATATTTGGATCTGTAATCCTCAGGATTGGAGCACTAGTTAACAACTGCTTCAATCGCTGGAAGCTTTTCTCACACTCTTCAGTCCAGTGAAACCTCTTCTCCTTCCTTTGCAAGGAAGTAATAGGGTGAGATAACTTTGAGAACCCTGTGATAAACCTTCTATAATAGCTCGCCAGACCCATAAAGGATCTAACTTCTATCAGATTCCTTGGCACTGACCATTCTCAGATGGCCTCAACCTTTTGAGGATCCACAACGATCCCTTCTTCTGAAATAATATGTCCCAAGTAATGGATCTGCCTTTGATAAAATGAGCATTTTCTCAACTTGGCATACAACTAGTGTTCTCTCAACACTTTCAGCACCATTCTCAAGTGTTTCTCATGCTCTTCCTCTGACTTGTAATACACCAAGATGTCATCTAGGAATACTATGACAAACTTGTCTAAATAGTTCATGAATACACCATTCATCAAGGACATAAAAATAGTAGGTGCGTTTGTCAGTCCAAACGACATCACTGTGAATTCATAATGACCATACCTTGTTCTAAAGGCGATCTTGCTGATGTCCTCATCCTTTATTTTTACTTGGTGATATCCCGATATGAGATCTATGTTCGAAAATATTCTCGCACCCTTCAACTGATCAAAAAGATCATTAATCCTTGGCAAAGGATACTTGTTCTTGACAGTTACCTTTTTCAACTATCGAAAATCAATGCACAGCCTCAACGTCCCACCTTTCTTCTTCACGAATAGGACCGGGGCACCCCAAGGTGACACGCTTGGGTGAATGTACCCCTTCTTCAAAATCTCTTCAAGCTGCAATTGCAACTCTTTCAGCTCTAGCGTACTCATTCTATAAGGAGCCTTCGAAACTGGAGCTGCTCCAGGCATCAAATTTATAGAAAAATCGATGTCCCTCTTCGGAGGTAGTCCAGGTGCTTCCTGAAATATTTCTTTGAACTCTGTGAGTACCTCATGGTCTCCAATCTTTGAGACTACATCTCTGGATGCTTCTTCCACATGAGCTGCAAATAATTGACAGCCCTTCCTGTAGCACTTCTTCAGTTGCATGGATGAGATTTCTCTGACAACCACAACTTTGGGAATTCCTTGGACTGTTTTCCAATTTCCCTCTTCATCCAATCATGTAAACCTCTTGTTATGACAGTCTAGGAGGGCATGGTGCTGGTCCAACTAGTCCATCCCAATTAAGCAGTCATAAGAGCCTAAAGGCAGAATATTCAATTTAGCCTTAGTGTTCAATCCTTTCATGTCCACTAAACAGGACTTAACCAATTCAATGACCTTCCTCTTGGTTCCTGTAGCCAACTGTACTAACCAAGGCCTTTCAAATTTTCTTCTTTATAAATGCAAACTTTCCACCACCCTAGGATCTACATAACTATGGCTAGCCCCTAAATATATTAAAATAATTAGTGGTCGGTTGTTAATCATACCTTCCACTTCAATCATGTGCGATTGAAAATCTTCTTGCTTGTTATCTAGGGCTGCATAGATCCTTGGCATCCTGCTGCCCATATCCTCCACTGTCTCATCTTGCTGAACATTGTGGACGTTTCTCGTTTTATCTTTTATGTTGGGGCAGTCTCTATACCTATGGTACCCTTTACAGCCCCAACACTCCATAGGTGATGGTTTGGGCATTTGCTCACTCATTTCATCCTTCTTGGGCTCTCTAAATGATGACTGTCCCTGAGGACTATATCTAAAAAAGGGAGGCTTGTTTCCCTTCTGCCTATGTTCCTTCTTAAACCTCTTCTGGTCATCCCAAGCCTTCCAAAAGGTAGACTTTTCTCTTTGTTGTTCATACAAGCATTTCAACCTTCTTATTGTTTCTTCCATAGTCTTAAGATCATCATACTGAATCTTATCACCGATGGAAGGTGGTAGTCCATTAAGATACCTATGAATATTGACAGTCTCATATTTGATGAATGGAACATACTTCAGCAGTTGCAAGAAACTTCGTTCGTACTCATCAATGGTCATTCAACCTAGCTTGAGTTCGAAGAACTCCTTCATCTTTCTGTCATAATATCTTTTGGTCAGGTATTTCTTCTCGAAATACCTCTTAAAATCCTTCCAAGTGATATCTTTCTCTCTGATGTGCTGCACTTGCACAAACTGATCCCACCACATGGATGCTTTTCCTTTTAGCTGGTACATCACAATTCTTCCTTCTGCATGAGCGGAGTAGTTCTACAGTTGGAAATATTTCTTCATGCAAAGCAACCATGTCTCGACATATTCCTCCTTCTTATGTTCTCCATCAAACATTGGAGGCTTGATCTTGTTCATCTCCCCTTTCAATTCCTCCTTTCCATATTTTCGGTGTTTTCTAGTAGGGGACAGACTTGAACTACTGTGTGTTTCCCTGCCAGAATGCTTCGGGGAGAGGCGGTAATGTATGCTATCACTCCTCTATATTCTTCTCCTCTCAGGGGTTCTGACACTTATTGATCTGTTTGTGTCACTCTCTTTTTCCAATTTATTTTCTATTCTTTCCAGGCTCTTCAACATTTTTAAGTTGAATTCACCCTGTCGATCCCTGATTTTCATGAGCTTTTGGCTATCACCTTGGTGAGCCTGGGCATCTTTCTACAATTTTTCAATGGGTTTCATCATACTTCCTTCTTTATCTATTTATTTTCCATGCCCATTAGAGTTTGTTCCCTCAACTCCCAAGTTGACGTCCTTTCCTTCTCTTTCATCCTCTGAAATGGAGGCACTCCACACCTCTTCCATTTCCTTACCCGGTGTCTAGTCTTGACTGTCCTAACACTCATTGAACTCTACACACATAATGTGAAATCAATCCGAAGTTTGTCAGGCCCTTAAACCTTCATTAAAACTTACAACATTCGTAAGCCAATGTGAACAAGAAAAAATGTTTTGACTTCACAAAGTTTTCTAAGCTCTGTTCAGCTCTGCAAATTTCGGGACTTCGGGACTTTGGGTTTTCGGTATCCAGGAGTTCACTATGCAGTGACTCCTAACTTCTTGTTGCTACAATCCCCGAAATCCAAAATTTCAGTTTCCTTTCTCTCCAGGCCCACAACACAGTTGTCGCCCTTAAAACCTGTTACGGTTCTTCAGTCTCTGATGGCTCTGGGACTTCGGGTTCTCGGTACCCGGGAGTTCACTATGAAGTGACTCCTAGCTCCTTGTCACTACAATCCTCGAAATTCAAAATTCCTATTTACTTTATTCTCTAGGCCCACAGCACAACTGTCGCCCTTAACCGTAGTGGCGTGTGGTATGTTTAGGAGGGTCCACATCACCTTTGGTGATGTCATTGGGTCCCACCACTCTCACCTTTCTTCTTGAGTCATTGGCACGTGGTACACATTCATGCGCCCACGTCCATTCCAAGAAAAATCCAACGGTTAGACTCCTTCCTCATATCTACGGCGTGGATCTTTTCGGCGTTTCAGGGTTTCAGGCATCGGGAGTCCGTGTATCCCATATATCGAACTTCCGTTTGCCAAAATCCTGAAATTACGGTTTACTCATCAGCTTGATACTACGGTCAACTCCCTTCCTACGATCTACAGTGTAGATCGTTTTGGGATTTCAGGTTTTCGGTTTCAGAAGTGTTCCCCTCCCTCACTTCCCATCTCCCGACTTTGCGAAATCTGAAAGGTTTTCGTGACTAACTCGACCGTGACTCCACCAGATCTAAAGGTCGAGCCTTCCTCCCAAATATACAATGTAGATCTTCTCAGGTTTTCGAGAGTTCATGTATCACAATTCCCACAGTCTTGTGCAACTCAAAAGGGTCTTTAAACCCTGTGCACATTCTCTAGATCTGACGGTCACAAGGGTTCGCCTTCCCTTCCGAACAGATCCTAAGGCTGGAACACTTCTGGTGTGGAGTCGTCTCTCCCTGTGGCTATATACCACACCGACTGCGGTTTTACAACACCACTATACCTCCTGAGCTTGTAAGCACGTCAAGTAACTCCTTGACACATCTGGAGCATTCTAGGGTCCGAAATCGGTCCTCCAGACACAATTTTTCCTCACACCCTCGGTCCAAATACCACTCAACTGGCCCATCTAGGCTCAGCGTCGAAACCTTGGCTCTGATACCAAATTGTAGCACCACTTTTCGGTTACCATACTTCATGGAAATATAACACTCACTCTCAGAGTATAAAACAACATGCATTTAAGGAATGAAACACATTTAGAGCTCAGAGTAAGTCTAAAAATTACTTCCATCATAATTTTAAACATGGAATTAGCATTAATTCATATGCACAATAGAATACATGATAATTATAAATACACAGACATGCAGAAACATAAATTAAAACATCATCTGGTACTTATCTTTGAAACAGTGGC
>JASDQU011505959.1:7923-22969 GCA_032191745.1 Picea mariana | reverse complement strand
AGTCTCTGTACATTTCTTTCATTAATAGAAATCGTGTATTACTGTATATCTATGTTTATGGTTGCATCTCTGATACATTTATGTTATATTATTGGATATACGCGATATCTCTATGCATTTCCTTATTATATCTCCGCTCTCATTTCGTGCTGAAAATAATCCGGATCATTGATGGAATCCAAACTCTGAAAGGATTTGTCGAAGCCACAAGGCTTCCTGAATTGCATTTATCGTTGCTTGGTACTCTACCTCTACTGAAGAAATTGCAATAGCCTGTTGCTCCTTACAGGCCCAAGTGACAGGTCCTGAACCAAGGCTAAAAACATAACCTACATTAGACTTTCGATGATCAGGGTCGTCGACCCAATCTGAATTAGTGAAACCAACCAATAAAGGAGTCCCCATGAACTATAATGTATCCCAAACTAAATTGTACCCTAGACATACCGAAGTATCCTTTTAGTTGCTTTCCAATGGCTTTCATGGGGTGTTTGCATATACCAGGCAACAAGACCAACAACAAAGGAAAAATCAGGACAGGTATGAGTCAAGTATAAGAGGCTACCAACTAATTCACGATACAAGGTGGCATCAACTTTGGGAGAAGTACAAGTGGCAACAAGCTTGACTCCGGACTGGAAGGGAGAAGGGGTCGATTTACAATCTTCCATGTGAAAGCAACGAAGAGGGTCACAAGCATACATAGACTGGGAAAGAAAAATTCCTTCATTGGTTTGCAAAACTTGGAGGCCAAGGAAATAGTGCAAAAAACCTAAGTCTATCATTTCAAATTTCTTCTTAAGGTTGGTTTTCACAAGGTTTAAAAGTTTTGAGTCACCACCAGTAAGGATAAGGTCATCAACATAAAGGACAAGGATTATGAGATGGCTTCCTACTTTCTTAGTATAGACATTAGGATCATAATGACATCTAAAAAATTCGGTGACAACAAGAAAGTTGTCCATTTTGGCATACCAAGCTCGAGGAGCTTGCTTAAGACCATAAAGAGGATTTCTTAAGGCAACAAACAAGGCTAGAGTCATTCTAGACATAGTTAGGAGGTTGTTCCGTGTATATTTCTTCTTGCAAATCCCCATGCAAGAAGGCGTATTTAACATCCATCTGATGGACCTCCCATTTATGTGAGGCAACAAGGGCAAGAATAGGGTGGATGGAATTCATTTTGGCTACAGGGGCAAAGGTTTCATTATAGTCAATTCCTTCAACTTGGGAAAATCCTTTGGCAACTAACTAAGCCTTGTGTCTTTCAACACTTCCATCTGATGCATGCTTAGTTCTATAGACCCATTTACATCTGAGAAGTTTTCCTCCTTTTAAAAGAGGTACAAGATCCCAAATATCATTTTCCATTAAAGAACGATACTCTTCATTCATTGTTGTATCACAATCTGGATGACATGAAGCTTCTGCAAATGTCTCTGGATCATGAATCTCTGAAACTTGAGCCAAAAGAGAAGAGGCTTGTTAGAACTATGAATGTGTTTGACGTTGATCTGAAGGATCACCAACAAGATCACTATTTGCTTCTCATGTTGAATGGACCCATCTAGGAAGCAGTGGAGATGGTGTTGGTTCGAGTTTAAAGGACTCATCTAGAGTAATGTGAGCAAATGGAGGTGGATTTTCATCCTCATCGTCATCATCTGAAGAAGAACCTAGAATAGGAAGAGAAGAAGGAACAAACGCCGAAGATGGCTCGCAGGTCGAAGAAGACACAATCATCGAATTAAGCTCGCGGGCTAAGAGATTTTCATCAAATTTAACATCTCTTCTATTAATAATTTCATTACAATGTGGTTGAAGAAGTCTATAACCTTTGACATCTTCAGAATAACCAACAAATGTATACTTCTCACTTTTAGGCTGCAATGCTTTCCTTTTTTCATCAAGAATGTGAGCCCATGCTATAGTGTCAAATACATGGAAGTGACTTACAACTGGTTTAATTTTAGTCCAATCTTCTTCCAGTGTTATATTTTTAAGAGCCTTTGTGGGAGTGCGATTGACTATATAATTTGCACAATTGATGGCTTATGCCCAATACTTTAGACTTGATCCCTTAGATTGGATCATATCATTAGCCATTTCTTTTAATGTGCGGTCCTTTCTCTCAACAACACCAGTTTGTTGTGGTGTATATGGAACAATGTATTGCATTTGGATGCCCTGTGTAGTGCAGTAACTTGTAAAGCTATTGTTCACATATTCGCCTCCATTCTATGTTCTTAACCTTTGAATTTGATGTCCAGATTGCTTTTCTACAAGGGCCTTTTAGGCAAGAAAATGTCAAAAACTCCGCTCTTAAGTTTTAAGAAGTAAACCTAAGTACATATGGAAAAGTCATCAATGAAAGTTAAGAAATACTTGCACCCAGAAAGAGAAGGAGAATAAAGTGGACCACACAAGTCACTGTGAACAAGTTGCAAAGGGCCCGAGGCGTGCCAAGAGGCACGTTTGTCAAAATTGTCCCAATGATGTTTGTCGAGAACACAATCGGCACAAACACCATATATGCATGAAACAAGAGGAAGACCAATCACCATCTATTGATTACATAGTTGTTGCAATGAGTGATAATTTAGATGACCAAACCGCTCATGCCAAAGTTTTCTCAAGTCATTGTTATGAGCAAGAAAAACTGATGGAATAGATGACGACCCAAAGTTGTCAAACTTGTACAACCTGGTAATATCATCAGCAATTCCAATTGCAAGAACATGCTTAGGATATTTTAGATCCTTGATTACAACTTAGTGAGGTGAAAACTCTATAGTTTTACCTTCACCTGAATGAGTGATTTGATATATTGATAGAATGTTACAAGAAAGACTTGGAGCACATAATACATCATTGAAATGGCCATTATCTACTTGAACTATTCTAGATCCTACAACACTAAGAGATCTATCATCACCGACAAATATTTTCTTGGTGTTACATTCATTTAGAGTAGAAAATATGTTTTTATCCTTAGCCATATGACAAGATGCTCCAGAATCAATAAGCCACTCATCAGAAGAAGAAGAAGAAGTTGTATTGAAGGAGAAACCAAAAGTAAAAAGTGCATGTCCATGAGAAGAAGAAGAAGAAGTAGAATCAATATTAATGTTGTGTTTCTTCATCGTTGCTTCTAAAGCTACCATCTTAAAACATTTGGACTCATCCTGACCATATTTCCCACAAAAGTTGCAATGTTTGTCAGTCTTCTTATTTTTATATTTTGTTCCTTTGTCACCATTAGGAGCTGAAGTTGTCTGAGTGGGTTTGGGACCCTTGTTTTGCTTGTTGTTGTGCCAAGGATGTTGCTTCTTGGGATTCTTGGGTTTGTCTTTCTGTTGAGCTACCAAGGCTTTGTTGGAGGTACCTGCAGTGTTGATCACTCCAAGTTGTACAAACTTATCTTGCTCTCTAATCAAAGCATCACAAAAGGACTCAAGAGTGGGTTTTTTATAGGTTTTCCCTAAAGCCTCTCACATGGCATAAAAGGTAGATATAAACACAACATATGCACTACCTAGCTTAGAAAGAATAATATAGATGCAACGTTGTTCCTCCAGCTTTATCTGACATTCTTCACATAAAATTTCGAGTGTTTTAAACTCAGATAGATAGTATTCAATGCAAGAAAAATCATTTGGACTTAAAGTCAATATTTGATTTTCTAACTGATGTGCTCGAATAATATTGTGTTTATCAAACACAAATTCAAGCTTTTCCCAAGCTTCATCGAGGTCATCAATTGATTGAAGGTGGAACCTTAAATCATGAGAGATGGACATTTTGATCAGTCCACGTACATGTACTCCAACAAAGGACGAACACCTTCAATAACCACTCACACAACCAGATCAAAGATCAACACACCAATGTTTTGACATGGTAAAACCCCTACGGGGAAACATCCACGGCCCCAGCCAACGTGGTCACTTGGAACAGTTTATTAATGCAAAAGAAAAAGATTGCATAGATATTTTAAAAGAGAGTTTCTCACAATCAATCATCGACAAATGACCCTCCATGCTCTTTAAATAGAGATCATGGACCAATCGGGTGTTAAGCCACAGATCAATGTAGTCGTTAAGATCGAGGAGAATATGAACCATTAGATCACTCTATGTCAAGAACATATCGTGACTGTCGGATTTCCTAACTACTAATGCATACTAGAGAAACACACTAAGAAACACACTTTTACCTAAACGACGCATTAGACCAAGTAGACCTTAACTAACTCTTAAGTGTCTAAATATCCTAACAAAACCTTAGACATGGCCAACCTAGCATTCCAACTAAGTGAGGGTGGATATGGTCGGAAGGGTCACTCCCATTAAAGGAAGATATATTATCAAACTTAGTTTAGTTGGATCGGGGATTAGCTTCTAGTGACAGTTGAAGAGATTTGTGATCGAAGACAAGGGTGAAATGGAGACAAGGAGAGTTTCCCAAGGGATTTAATGGTGTATATGATATCCCACTTGTAGAATATGAAGGGGATGATCTGAGTGAGCTCAGACATGCCTTCTCTAGACTTGACAAAGATGGAGCCATTAAATGTAGTTATGATGGTAAGAGAACACTTATTCCTTTGCATGCATACTATGGGGATATTGAAATTCAACTTGCAAAATTTCAGGGCATTCAACCAATCAAGAGGAGACATGGTTGATTAGCAAGTATCTATACTTTAACATAACGAGCATCTCATCCACGGTGGAAGTAGGGAGCCATGGTAAAAATTTGTTGGAAATTGAGAGAAAAACAAAAATAAGAAAATGCATAAAAAAAATGCCAAAGTTGGTCAATATGAATTTGTGTTAAAAAACTAGATGAAATAATGTTATGGAACTAGAAGAGAATGTTATGTCCCCTTCCAAGTGATTGTGATGAGGGGGTGACTCAATAGCCTATACGACTCCCGTAGGCTATAGTCAACAAGGAAAAAGGGAGTCAAGGAGGTGTCACTAAGTAAGAAGATTGTCAAACCCTAAAAGTGACATTAAATAAAACAAACAATTATATTTAAATGGAATTTGAGGGAAAATAAAGTGAAGATTTGATTTGGTCAAAATGGGGGAAAGATCTAGAAGGTCCAAAGGAAGGATAAACAGAGGAGCAACCCTTCCTCTGGGCATTATGATTTGATATCTCATTAAGTGCTCTTATAGCCAGCGTTTTTGTTGGGGTTTTGGGAAAAAACCTTCGACTGCAGGTTTAGTTTCGGTGGTGCAATATCCACCCTAGCTAGACAAGAGGGGGATTCATCCAGAATCCTCATTTCAGTTCATTATGGTGCTTGCTTTCATTCCAGAGAGGATTTGAAGGCATATAAGCTTACGTAGGGGTTTTGTGGCATTTTTCTAAAGGAGACTGATTATCGGGTCCATGGGTGTCAGGAGGGTTTTGTGCACCTGGGAAAGGAGGC
The DNA here is from genome assembly GCA_032191745.1 of Picea mariana. NCBI lineage: Eukaryota > Viridiplantae > Streptophyta > Pinopsida > Pinales > Pinaceae > Picea > Picea mariana. Next base: position 17,526 of record JASDQU011505959.1, on the reverse strand, counting down.
ATCCCTGCGGGTTGAGCGAGGGTCGTCCTGCGAGGCCCCGCTAGACACCCTGCAAGGACCCTTGCAATTTGGGGTTTTGCAACAGCTCGCCATATCGGGTCTGGGAAGAGATCTGAAGCAGTTGGAGGACCGCTCATAGAGAAAACATCACTAGAGCATAGCAAAGGAGGGATTGCAGAGCCTGGGGCTCCATGTATTGGCATCATTCCAAGTTCCATTGTGTTGTTTTTGTAGTAGATTATGATGTTGCTTTGAAACCATTAATTTGTGTGCTTAGTAGTATTCAACAACTGTTATTATAGCCCTTAGTTATCATTGTACTAATTTTGGGAGTTTCCATCCATAATAAGATGCCATGGTTATCTCCTCTATTCTATGTGTAATGGGTATATGATATATGTTTAAGCTATTATTTGGCACTTCCAATAGCACTAATACAAATTGTTTGATAAAATCACACAAATAAGAATAATAATTTTGGGCAGTACACATATATTGCCCATGTATCCTAGTTGGGAACATTACAGTGGTATTAGAGTTGGTGATTCTGCCAGCCTGTGGTTATATTGATGCCTAGGAAAAAAGGGCATGGAGGACCTTCTCAAAGTTCACCAGAGAGAGAAGTGGAAGCAAACCAAACCGAGTCAGAAATTGAGGGAAACATGGAGTATAACCAGGTTACACGAGACCCGCTACTCAGACTACTGAATCAATTGAATAAAGGTCAGGAGGAAGCTAACTAGAACCAGGTAGCAGCCGCAATGAGACAGGAAGAGATGTTGAGAACACAACAATAGACCCTTACGACACCAATATAATTGGTAGGACAACAAGGACACACAGGACCAAATAGCAGCCAGGGAAGAACTCATGCAGAGGGTAGAAATACTCATATTCTTACACAAAGTGCTTTACAGATAGGGAATAGGAGGGCTTCTGGACTGTTGTTACCACCATTCCTTGGGGAACAACCTATTGGAGCACAGGACCAGAGAAATAATATTGAAGAGATCCTTGGCTACCACAAAGAATATTATTCATTAGCAGAGGAAGTTCAGGTGGATATGTCTTACAAAAATTACTGCAACCTCATGATGAGAAACAAACCAAGGGGAGCATGGTACCCGTTTAATGTTGATTTGGTGCATAAGATAGGGAAAATGACAGTCCCATATTTTGACAGAACAACCAAAACCACAGCCAGGGCATGGGTGCACAAGTTGGATACTTATTTCTAGCTTAACCCGATGACAAAATCAGAGGCCATCAAATTTTCCACCTTACACTTGGACGAGGAAGCTCATGAGTGTTGGTACCACGGGTTCGTAACACTAGGGCATTCCAACATCACATCATATGAGGATTTTACCCAGAGGTTGATGGATAGGTTCGACAAGAAAGATCTCAAGATCCACTTCAGGGAATTGGAACAATTGAAGTAGTCTAGTTCATCTGAAGCATTCATCACATAATTCCAGAGGATGACAATAATGGTGACCAATATTTATGAGCATAGGTTGGTGGTGTTGTTCACAGAGGGTCTAGATAAACCCTTGAGAGGATGGGTGAAGGCCTTTAGATCACCCACATTACAGGACGACATCACGAAGAGTCGGGATATGGTTGACATAGCAACCAAGAAGGCCCCAGTGAAACCCTTCATTCCGTAGAAGAGTCAGTTGACGAAGTTTCCCTAGAAGACATGGACAGGAAAAGATTTTATGGACGAAGAGACTCAGAGAGAGCTCAGAAGGAAGAAACTTTGCTTCAACTGCAAATATCCATGCGAGTCGGGCCACTGATGTATGGGCAAGGGGAAGGTCCATTATATTGAGGTGTTATCCAATGAAGGAGATGAAGGCAAGGAAGAGATCCATCGCATACAAGATAGTGGACAGAGCAGTGATGAGACACCACACCCTGAGATTACATAGCAAGCCCCATTGCAAGAGGGGGTCAAGAAGGTAGCCACTACCACACTGTCAAGAGTCCCCAGTTATTATACCTTTTGAATTAAGGGCATTATGCAGGGACAAAGAGTTAATGCATTGATTGATGGTGGGGCAACTCGTAACTTCATCGACACAATGTTGATTGTCAGGAGACAAATCCCCACAGAGGAATTTGAGGGATTTGAAGTAGTGGTAGCAGATGGGTACAACATGACTCGTACTCATAGGATTAGAGGGTTGGATGTAACATTGGGCAACTATACGTTGATTGATGACTTTTACTTGGTGGACTTGGCAGACACTAATATGGTGTTGGCAGTGCAATGGTTATATTCCCTTGGAGATTTCAAGATTAATTACCAGGACACGAGGATGGAATTCATGGACACCAAGGGTATGTTGGAACACATATATTTTTGAATACTTTAGACTTGGATAAGTTTCATTTTCGTTTAAATAAGAACAAATGCACACCTGCATATCACCGTTGATGGAATCTTCCGTTGAATCCAACGATCTGAAATCCTTAAAAGTCATGGAGCCGCCCACTCGTTAAAAGGTCAAATCACTAAAGGCTACTTTCGAAATGTCGGGTTTCGGGGTTTCGCGATACTAACAATCCAACATGTAAGAACCCCAAAGTCCCGATATACGAAATCGTGAAATTATCTTAAGCTTTAAAACTATGTTAATTAAAGGATTAAAGACAATTAAGGTTAATTAATTATATCGCGACTTCGCGTTTCGGGGATCCTGCCTTGAGCGACCACCAAAAGTCACGATACTCGAAATCGCGAAACTCTTGAAGTTAAGCGCGATTATTTAAAAAGTTGAACATAATTAATGTTAATTAATCAATCGTGACTTCGTGTTTCAAAGATCATAACTTGAATTAATATGAGGTAACCCGAGGTCTGAAAACCCGAAACAGATTAATGTTAAACACGATTGATTAACAGGATAAACCTGATTTATTAACACATTAAGAAATCTTATCTCTTGTTAAGTTTATGTTGATTTGAAATGCGGGTAAATTCAAATTTTCTCTATGCTTTTCCCGGATCACGAGATATCAACCATTAATGGCATTAATAGCTGATTTAGGGAAATGATTTCAAATAAGATCTTGCTTTATCACCCAAATCTTTTTACTAAAGGAATTAAACACATTGTCAGTGAAGGTATACGCAGATTGATATGCTTCAAGCAAAGAAGATTTCTTTCATTTTTTAATTACATTATCGTTTTCACAGAGTTGGCTTAGCGAAATAATCAGTCTTTTGCATTCTCATTCTCTGTAACGGATAACAGAGTTTGAAGGCTTGATACCATGGCTCCACGAAAAGCACCTAAAGCTACTAGTGAAAGTGCGAGCCAGAACGCAGATGTTCTCTTTGACACCTCGCCTAGAAGCATAGACAGCGTCAAATCCTGGACACAAGTGTTCAACATCTTACAATATGAATTGGTAAATTGCCCAGATGATTCAAGTGACAACGAGAAGGAGAACATATTTACCAAATACAAAATTGTTGCTTAGTCAGAGCTACGAAGATAGCAACGAGGCCTAAGCTCTTGCCCTATAATGATATGATCGGTTGGGCGTTGGACCGCGTAGATATCACAACCAGAACTATTTTCAATTCAAAAAAGGTCGCAATTGGGTCTTTCAGACTGGAACATCTGCAGGTGATGTACAAATTGTCTCTGGTATCTAATTTCGTTTATAATGAAAAATTCCTAGAAGAATTCAACAAGAAGGAATGCGACCAATACGGAAAAAACCTTTTCGAATTAATTAAAGACTCGTATTCTTGTCTCAAAAAGTTCAGAGCCGATTCCCATGGTATATACCTAGTTGCCGCACTAGAACCTCAAATAATGTACATAGTAATGATGTTGTGTAGGCTCTTCGAGAAGGAAAACACAACTCATTTCTTTTTATAGTGGGTACCTATTATACACAAGGTAGCAGAAGGGTACTCTTTTGACTGGGCAAAGATACTGTCGGACAGTTTGGTTCAAGAGATTACAAGATATCAGTCGCTAAGAGCCAAAGGGCAACCGACCCAATTTTTCATGTCAACTTATATTATGGACGTCATTTGTTTCAAGATGCCTTTTCTGCTAATGGACTGGAGTTGGACTCCAAATAGCTCCGAACCCATACATATCTATCATTCGAAGCGTTGGGAAGAAAAGGCAAAGGACTTCCTTTATGAGATATGCAACTGGGTAGTGGTGTCAATGCACACTGCCAGAATTTCAGACAAGATTGTGGCTAACCTAGGCAGAATAACAGACTGGTATATCGAGGAACACTTCTCCTATATTAGGGTTTTTGGTTGTTCAGTTCCTCCATATGCTCTGCCGCAATTTTTACCAGACCGACTAGTGTGCCGAGAGGTCACACAACAAACTGTGCTCGATGGGATTAGCAAGGAGCTCAAAGTGGTACAGAAAAAGGTATGGCCCTCTTTTCCCCTGCAGATTGGTGCATTTTCCCTACTGGATTTCGGTCACTCTAAAGTAGAGGTCACAGCTTTAGAAGAAATAAATCTGGTCAACATTGAATTCAAGAAGCATGACCCACAGAAGGTCGTGGGTAATCACATGGCCAGCTACAATTTAAAGAGGTACAAACACGAGGATTCTCCCCAATATGAGATTTTCAGAGGAGTGAGATCCTATCTAGAGGTCTTGAGTCGGGTTTGAGCTCTGCCACCCAATAAAATGATTGAGTTTTACGACTTCTAGAGGCACCGAAGAAGTAGCCTCCCTAAAGTGTTACAAGGAGGAACCTCGACGTCTACAGCTGCACAGTAAACGAAGACCCGAAGCTCAGAAGCAGTAAGCTTCAGTGGGCAAGAAAACTAGGAAAACTTGGTGAAGACTGAGGTGTCTACTCAAAAAGAAGAGACCCCGTTGACAAATGTATCAAGTGACCAAGCCAAAGATTAAGCAGAGACACTGACAAAGGAGGGAGAAGAAGGACCACTAATTTCACCAGATAAATCAACTACAAATGTGGTTGAAAAACAATCGTCCACCAAAATCGGTAGCCCTATCCAGTTCATCACACCGTTGCAATTCACCAGAGGGAATCCAAATGAAGAGGCAATATTCATAGAGGACCTCACACCCATTTTGGTTGAAGAGTTGCCTCCTTTAGATTTCTTTTTTAGCAAGAAAAGGAAGGTTGCGGTGAAGAGAGAAATACACCAAAGGGAAGGTTCAACCGTCAAAAGACACAAGGTGTTGATTGATGGAGAGGCCTTAGAGGAGGTAGACTTTGCTAAAGAAGTAGCGGGCTCATTGGGGGATTTTGCAACAACCAACCAATTTTTAGTTGGAAATTTAAAAGAGCGACTGAAGTAGAAAGATCTGCAAATAAGCTAATTGCAGAATCAAATGAAGACTGTAGAAAATAATGTCTAAAGCGAGGCCAACAAGGACTTCGAGAAGATTAGAGCCAGCAACAAATAGGAAATCCAACAGCTCAAATCCAGCCTCGAGGAGATGCACAGGAATATACGGGCGAGCCAGGGACGGGCCACCCAACAGGATGAGTTGGTAAGGCAACTACAAGCCAAGGTAAGCTCTACCGAAAACATGATTGTAGATATAAAAATGTTCCAAGCTCAGGCTTTGGAAGTGCGAAAGGAACTGGGAGAAGCACAACAAAGCCTTCTCACCAAGGTTGAAACTGTCCAAGATCATTTTCGAGTGATAGATCAAGCATTGAATAACATTTGTTTAAGAGAGAGAAAATTTATTTCTGCCTGGACTACCTTCCAAGAAGCAGTCGCATCGTCAGCAAAAGAAGGAGCAGCTATGACTTTCTGGTTGTCTGTTTCGGAATACACTAGAGGTGATATAATACTAAAAGCTTGGGAATCTAACATAGTTGAAAGCAGGAAAATGGCTAAGGAAGTGAAGGATTTACGTGAAGAGGCTTTCCACTCACTCAACAAAGAATCATTAGGCCTTGATAAAGAAGATAGCTCTGGAGTATTGGGACAGATTAACATAACAAAACATCAACTCGACATTAAGACAAACATGGAAGAGGCTTAGGCCGAAATCTCACAGTTAAAACAAGTTGATATTATTCAGATAAATAGATGGCTAGTGAAGCCTAATCTGCAATTACAGTCTACAGTTTTAGAGGATAGACGAATGGGAGAAAGATTACCTCAATTGGAAAAGAAATTATATGTTTTTTAGGCTAATAATTTAACATAGCCCTCCAGGCTGGTGGCGCAATTTGTGAGCAGATGTATCAAATGTATTGAGCAAGGAAAATGTAGCACCGTTGGAAACAAATGAGATGACTTGTGTGCATTATCCATTTCGGAGTTGGGGAACTAGAGAGAAAAACACATCTGCCAGCGTAATGAGGAGACTGACAAAAAGGATGCAAATGAAGCGTTTCACATTTTACATTTTGTAATTTTTACTATTTTAGAAATAAGGAGAATTCCAACCATTTAAGGTTGAGAGTCTTTTGTAAAAATATAACTTTCTAAGATTAAGCACAGGTTGCTTCTTGCCGTATTGTAACTAAGAAAACTCATCCTTTATGAGTATTAATACAAGTGCAGACATGGATTCCAAATTTTGTGTTGTTTGAGTTATGTGCCCTCTTTGTATTTCATATCTTTTGTTCTCTTTAAGTCATTCCTGAACAAATGAATGATTACAATTTAGTACAACAACTACTGTGACTACGTTTCATTAGTATTTAATTAGCAAGTAGTTTTTCCTCTGTAGTTGCTATCAGCAAATACAAGACCTGTCTGTTATTTGGATTACTATATCTTATATTCTTTCAGGGTTGCATTCTACATTTCTTTCTACTATAAACAAGGTAAGACTCTTCTATCATTGATGCCTTAGTTTGTTTAATAGTTTTGTAATTTTCTTCTCCTCTTTCGATTTGATAAATTTACTCAAACAACGAAATACGACCTCTGTTCTGTTCAGATATTAATTTCATTTGAGGATTTCACTTTTACACAACTAATGGAAGAAAAAGCACTTTTAAAACCAACTTTCCTTAATTCCTGATGCTTGACTTTTTTCTTCGAGCCTTAAGTTTAATCTCAGGAATAACAGGGTCAACGATTTATCATGAGGGGTATGTCATCTGGAGCACCCAAGGTTGTGTCCAACAAACGCATGGAGACAATGTTTAGACACGGTGACATGGCATGTGCAACAAAGTGTTTGATCACAATGCAAAAGTTCTCCTAGGATCGTCAACATTACCATGTGGATATACAAGAGTTACTTGGGAAGCATGCTAAGGTATTCAAGCCACTACCAACAGGAAGACCACCAAATAGAGGATTAGATCATGTCATTGAGTTGGAAGAGGAGAGCAAGCCTATGATTACTACACCATACAGGCACCCAAAGAAGTTCAAGGAAGAAATAGAGAAGGCCATACGAGAATTGTTGGAGATGGGACACATCCGGCCTAGCTCTAGTCTATTTGCTTCTTCAATAGTATTGGTGAGGAAGAAGGATGGCACGTGGAGGATGATCATTGACTATAAGGCTCTAAACAAGAAGACTATTAAGAATAGATACTCTATACTTAGGATTGACGAGCTGATAGATGAGCTACACGTGGCGGTATATTTTTTGAAGATCGATCTTCGATCGGGGTACCACCAGATCAAGGTGAGATAAGAGGACTATTATGTATCTAGAGAGGTAGTGGGGGGGGGGCATAGGGACCATAGTGATAATAGTGGAGGCCATTCAATGTAAGGTGGAATAGGTCCACTATATTATTAAATAAGGCCCACTATGGTAGTTAGATATAATAAATGGGTAGTTAGATATAATAAATGTAAGAGGATTTCTTAGAATGTTCTACTTCTAGAAGATTCCTCCTCTAGAATGTTCTTAGGTGATGGTAGCACTATATAAAGGGGTTCAAGCAATGTAATAGGATATGAAGAGAAATATTGTATTTGGAGTTGAAGCTCAATAGGAGGATGCCCCCTCGAAGAGGCAAGTGAACATGAGAGGATCCCTTCCATAATATGATCCATTGTATGGTGTTTCCCTACCTCAAGGGTTTTCTTATAATAAAAGTGTGGTTTCTTCTATATTGCTATGTGGATCTATTGGTATCAAAGCACTTTCCTTGCCCAAAGAAGGGAATAATTTTTGCTCTTTTTGCATAATTTTTGTAGGGAAGAAAAAGAGGGCGGCGCACTTCAGGTTCAGATCTGAAGCTTTATGAGCTGAATTTGGAAAAACAAATTTGGTATTTGAATTCCTCTCAGAAAAATACCCAATTTCAAAAAAACAATCAGCCGAAACAGAGTATGGGAAGTAAAGTTATGAACATTTTAAATTCATAAGTTTTTTCAGGTTTTTTTCGGAAAAAGCCGCGATTTTCTGCAGTAATTTATTGTTCTATTTTTTTGGGTTTTTTTCGTGATGGCGAAGAGATTGCAGAGTTCATTACTTGTCATAGGGTGCTCAAATGCTACCAGATTAGTGCCATTAGATAAATCATTTTAAGAGTTTTCCTTTGGTATATTGTATGTGGTGTTTCCAATGGATATGCACTCTCAACTCAAGGAAATTCGACACATGATTAAAGCAATCAAAGCCGATATGCATGACCACCTGCAAGGCATCACAATAGTCAACGGTCATTGGCTCTCCTTCAAGAGAGATATCTTATGGCAGTCAATCATGAATGAATATCATCAAGAAGTGTATGCTTGGTATGATTTGGAGGATAATTGTGATGATTGGTATATGGATAGTTGTCCTTTCTGGGATGACAACCACTTCCATATTTTATTTGATGACTCTACTCCACTTTCGGTAGAGAAAATCAATGTGACACATCAGGATCTAGTTATGATTACTAGTGTCTAGCCTGCATATTCTACAACGATATTGTTCCATCCAGATTCATCTTTGACCCTTTCCCACTATGTGGATGGATATTCTTATTTGGATCCACATGATAGGTGTTAGTATGGGGAGCATAATTTTCAGTTGGCTACTGGGTGTCGATATCTTCTGTGTGGATTTCACATGAGCAATTGGACATGGGACCTTAGTTTACAATGACAATTGGACTACTTCAGCATGGTGGCTTCCATTTCTCAATGGGACCCTGGTTCTCTAGTCTACTTCAGCACTATGGTCCACACTTATCCATTGGACTCTAGTATATGGTTGTACATCAAGCATTGAGGACAATGCTTTCATAAGGGGGATGGAATGTTAGGTAGTTAGAGAGGTAGTGGAGGGGCCCATAGGGCCCATAGTGATAATAGTGGAGGCCATTCAATGTAAGGTGGAATAGGTCCACTATATTATTAAATAAGGCCCACAATGGTAGTTAGATATAATAAATGGATAGTTAGACATAATAAATGTAAGAGGACTTCTTAGAAGGTTCTACTTCTAGGAGATTCCTCTTCTAGAATGTTCTTAGGTGATGATAGTACTATATAAAGGGATTCAGGCAATGTAATAGGATATGAAGAGAAATATTGTATTTGGATTTGAATCTCAATAGGAGGATGCCCCCTAGAAGAGGCAAGTGAACAAGAGAGGATCCCTTCCATAATAGGATCCATTGTACAATGTTACCCTACCTCAAGAGTTT
>JASDQU011505958.1:6212-22876 GCA_032191745.1 Picea mariana | reverse complement strand
CCATCCAGTACAAAAATTGGTGACAACCTCAAAGTCAGTGAATGAATTGAATCTTGGGGGGCATGTCTCTAGCCTTTGATGATCATTCTAGAGTTAAGACACTGGATTTCAAGCTAGGGGAATGGTACTAACCATCCATGGGTATCCCTACCTTTGGAAATTATGTTGGGAATTTACAAGCATACTTTAATTTTGTTTCAAGCTTGTGTAAAAATGAAACCAATACTGATCTTAGTCTTTGTTCTTTCTCATACTCATAAATACATGAGAATAAGTTACCAATCTTAGTGTTTTTTTTTTCTCATTCTCGTAAATATATGAGAGTGTAATTGAGTAGACTTTTATCACTTTTTTGGACTTGTAAAGGTTATATGAAAAAGGAACCCCCTGGAGTTGTCTTTAAGATCTTTTCAGACTCTCTAAACATGAAAATATTGTCGAGTGATCTTTCTTCCTTTCCCACTCGTTAAAAGGTTTGAAAGGGAATCTTTCGAGTGGTAGTTTATCTCTTTTTCGGCCTTGCAAGACTAAAATTACGAAAAAGGACAATCCTAGAGTCGTCTTTAAGTTCTTTTCAGACTCTCTAAACATGAAAAACCATCGATTTTACCTTCTCTGGACTCGTTAAACAATCATACATTGAAGGGCCCATATGGGAACGAACCCTTACTTCTTCCAGTTCTTTAAACAAAGGAAGAGGGACTTACCAAAGGTGAGTTATATCGATCATTTGTTACCCTCCTCAATCTCGTTAAATTAAAAAGAGGTACTCATCTATCTGGATGGGGGAAAAATTGAAAGAAGCAAGCCAAGTTGTTTTTGAGAACATTACCAATAGCTCTTACAGTTGCCCTTGAACATGACACTTTGTCTTTTCATGCATTTTAATCTGCTGAACCTATGCATTGAACCAATCCTCTGAGTTTCCTTACTCCTTTGGGTCACCCAACGAAAGTCACAGTATCCATTGCATCATCAAGTTATGTTCCATGTCAATTTTCTACTGTCGTGCCTCAGTGTTCAAGGGAAGTATCTGTCTCAAGAGTCAACCATCACGAATTCTTGTTTCAATACCCATGTCAGTCCATGTTCATTTTATCCACCAATTACATCTCTGTGTCAGTTTCATGTCATTGGTGGGGGATACATCAAGGCCCTCCTATGTCAAGTCTATTCTTGTCAACTTCAACACATTATCTGGGAACTAGACTTACCAACCAGTTAGTGCCTTGGGACATGCATGCCTCAATGGTAGGCCTCCTCGCATCTGACAGTAGGTTTACATCATTGACCTATGATCAGATGATTCCACGGATGTCGACTTCAGCTCATCTATTCACGTTCGTTGTAATGTACTAGAGTACCTTGGGGATCATTGACATCAATGGTGATCTCCATCGCACTTGTTAATGGTTCACCTCATTGACCGATAATCAAGTGGTTTCTGCCATGTTCAACATCAGGATATCTATTCGCATAGTTAGATTCGTACTGCATTGGGATCGGTAAGAATACACTGGGTTGATTCGTCACTCTTATATGAACTTTACCCAGGTTGCGACAGAGTTTCTTCTGAACATTGACACATATATTGTTACATAGATCCACTTTGTATTGGTCATGGCTATGTATTGATGTCTCATAGATCCACGGTGTATTCTTCATGGCTATGATCAGTTCAGGTCATGGGAGTATAGATCCACATTGTATTTTTAGTGGCTATATCTTTTCATCAATATGATTATGGATCCGCAATGTATTTTATGGCGGCCATACCTTGATAATCTTTATCACTCAATCATAGGTATGCCTGCCTTGGGTTTGAAACATGTCTTAATATATGTTTGATGGTTGTGTGCAGCTTCTATCAGGTTCTCTGAGTACGTACCCTTGCTTAAAGATGTTGACAAAGTACTTCAATAATCAGTTCTTGTCTTCTAAATTCGCACTTTGGGGGTCAATCTGTTACACATCAAAATTACTCATTACAATGATGGCCTAGTGCCATCATTACCAATGTCACAAGTGTTGCAAGTGTCACAAAAATCATATTGTCATCTTTCCTATAACGACATCATAAGGACACTTAGAACAACTCAAAAGACTAGTTTTGAAGAGGAGAAATGATTTAACAAAGAGTACAAGTCTTTTGCCACTGAGAATCCCACTCAAATATTAGTTTTGGAAGGAAACTCTCCCCTATACACTGTCAAGGAGTGTTGGCACTCTATACCCTCTTTTGGGGGAGTGTTATAATGCTTTGTTCCCCATTCAGAGGGAGCGCTACCCTTTCTGGGCGAATTTTGGTTTGTTGAGAGGAATCAGGGAAGAATCCCCTCAACCTCTGAAGGTAGTTGGATTCGAATCTGAGGTCAAGCCATGATCCTAGGGAAGATCCACAACTGAAGGAGAAGAATCCTCAACTTATCCCAAAGATCTCTCAAGTGGTTGGGCCTCTCCAAGCCTATATAAGGAGGCCTTCTCATGGTGAAAAGCGGATGGAGACATTGTAAAGTATCTAACTTATGATCTCATAAGGGAGATGCCATTGAAGCATCATCATTCTATGTGTGGATTATCTGAGAAAGGGTTTGAACGAAGAGAACTTGGGGAAGTTGTTGCACCTACATCCATGGCTGTAAGCACTAGTTTGTCCTCATTAATATAAATCTATGCTTGGCCTATTTCCTTTAAAGTTTGTGGATGTTTCATAAACTTGTTTCTTTTATAGATCCATTGTGAAGCTAATCATTGGTAGAGTAGGAAGTATGTCTCCTTGTTGTTGCTCGTTATATTATAGGACTTTCTGAAGGACTTGGAGATCAAGATCAACTTGGATCAAGAAAGGAAAAATGTTGGCAAAAAGGTATTTACTTTTCTTCCTTCTTCTTCTTTGATAGTTTAGCTTCATGGAAAGGAAAGTCAGTGTCCATAATAGCACTTTTTGGTCTTGGACTTAAGAGTTTAGAGCCCGAGAGAGAATCCACTTGTCTGCAGGGGGATTTCTCTATAACAAAGACAGCGGGAGATGATATTGTACTCCATTGTATACATACATCTTCAGATTGATTTTGAGATTGGTTTTCACTTGGCTTTGTTCGTGACTATGATAGCCTATGGAATGTGTCTACCTTTGTATTGCCTATTCATGGACATGAACATTTGTTTGGTATATTTCCACATGGATCTGCAATGTAATTCAAATTGGAATCCATGTGCACAAAGTCATTATGGATTGTAATATTCTTATGAGAAACTAGTTCGTCCATCTAGGTATCCATTACTCCACTTCTTGGAATTATAATGTATTTCGACCATCGTAGATACTCCTCTGACCTCACACATTAGGGGGCATCTTTTATATAAATATTTTCCTCACCCCATGCAACTTTCGCAGAAGGCCTTTTCCATTTCCCTATGTAGACTTGAAGTCCCTTTTTGCAATTCCTAGAGATAAACGACATATTTTTCCACATATACACGCCCTAACAACTATACATCATGCATATATGCAGGTTGCACCATTACATCTTGTGTACATTGGGTTTTGTTCTGAAAATTAAAAAATGATGACGGGTTTCCATGTCATGTCATGAGATCCATGATCCTTGACCTTCCATATACTGGAAAAGTTCTAACTCAACCCTTCAGTTCCATTTGAAGAATTCAAATTTGAGAGAAAAGTTACTCTGGAGAAATTATTCACTTTAGAGTCTCCATCCCTTTGTCCTTTTAATTCCGAACACATTGTTCAACCCCCAAGATCTTCCCTATTTTATGGAGAATCTCATTGTCTCTCTTATATGAGCTTGTCTTTGGTGGAGGATTGAAGTGGTGGAGGACCAACTAGAAGGGACTTAGTTTCTCGGTTCGGAGATGTGCCAACATGGAGTTTTTTCAGTCATACACTTCTATTGATCATGTTTTAATAGAAATACTCTTTTCTTGTCCAATTAATGTCTTACAAATATTAGAATTATTATTCTATGGGCATATTTGTTTTGAATATTTATGGATTATGCGATTATATGTGCTAAATTTATATATTATCACAATATGCTTGTGTATCTTGGGTGTTGAGGACAAGTTGCAGGTATATAGCTTTGATTCAAGTGCTCAATGGTGGACTTCATCGAGTGTCTAGACGAGGTAGGCTCTTTATCTTGTCTTGTTAGCATGTTTGTATATATAGCATACTTGAGATTATAGTTGATTTCTACAGTCATTTCCATCTATTGTGGTTTACCCCATGCCATAGAGTGATTTTCCTCGTAATAACCATCTACAGTACTCTAACCATTATATAGGTGGGTAAACGTTCAAATAAATTAGGAAGAAAAACATTGAGATTAAAATCGTTACACCCTCAATTTTAAAACTAAGCACATAAATTTTCTTTTAGAACATATCAACACTCACCACTAAATAATTCAATCCCTATGGAATCAAATATGTACATATACAGTCTTTAAATTTTTATTTTTAAAAAAATTACTAAACATGTATTCAATTGAACATCCATTAAATTAACATAGAAATAACATCTATAAATCATCCATTAATTTAAACATAGAAAGAACATCTATAAATTTAAGGAAAGTAATATGTACTCACTTGTTTAAATGCAGTTAAATTTAATCAATTACCGATAAAACTCATTTAACAATTTGATTCACATAAATTCTTATATATCCATCAACTAGATAGCTCCTCAAATAACGTTCCTAAATTACATTGATCATTACAATTTTGTTATAATAAAGAACAACTGAAAATTAGAATACTGTAATCCAAAGAAATTAAAGATTGATATTTGAACTTTGATCGACGTATTTCACAAATCTTCTCTCCTTCACTTGCTAATCATCAGACTACACTGTTACATCCCCGCCAACGCTAGGAAACCTTAGCCGTTGATGGAGTAAGGAGAGATATGGTATGCATACTTGAGAGGAAAGATATGAACAATCCATTCAAGAGCACCGTCAAGATCATGAGATCGACGATCATGCTCCATTACGGGGCCAGAACATGCTCAGGCCTTGATTTTTCATAAGTGGGCCGCAATTGAAACAATGGTTTTGGGGAAAGGACACGTGGAGGCTCGTGGTGAATTGTGGGGAGAAAAGAAGTTTCATATAAACCACCTTTGGACGTGCCCACAATTGCTTGGTCACAAGAATCTCATAGCCCAAGGTCATATCATGAAATGGAGCCAACGCTCACTAGATAGAAATTTGGAAGCACCTTTTGAATAAGAGCTTGGTCACCATCGGTGGTCGCGAGAAGAAAGGGGCTAGAAGCCATAGTTGACTGGTTATAACTGATAGAGAAGACGAAGAGTCTCAAATGCCAGAGAAGCTAAGAAATATCAGCATAACCTCCACTGACGATGAACTCACAGGGAACAGAACCACCAAAGAAGATGAAGAGTTTTCATGATGATCAGGAGATGACTTGACACGAGAAAAGCATGCAGAACAAATAAGTGAAGTGATTCTACTGTTGAGCTATGCAGAAGTGAGGAAGAGCTGTAGTGAACAACTTGTAAGGTAGAACAGTGACACTGTGAAGAGAATGCAGAGGTATTGCACATGAAGGATGCATAAGGTGCATAGAGAGTATAAAAACACAGAACAAAGAAGAGATGTGGGCTGCTGTTGAGAGCGATTCATGCAAGTAGAGAGACACGGATGTAGGAGAGAAAAGCAGTGTAGCAAAACAATGATGATACTGGTAATCCATAGATAAATGTTGTATCACTGTGATAAAGTCATAAAAAGAAAAGATTTATATTTCAGGGTGGTAGGGAGGTTCTAGGAAGGATTGGTGTCCTCAGAGTTTCAAGTGGGTTCTTGAACACAAGGAGTTGTATCTTCCATCTGGTTGTATCTAGAAAAAATAGGGTGGTAGGGTGGTGCAAGGGAGAACTATTGTTCTCTATTATATGGGTGGGTGCCTGTGTGACTAAAAGTTGGTGCTTCCATCCAGTTCGTGCTGGAACACTCAGGGAGTCATTACTTCCTTCTAGTGGGTGCTAGAGAAATCAGAGAGTTGGTGCTCTCAACAAGTTGCTTCTTGTAAAATAGAGGTTATAGCCTCAAGATGAGTTGGAGCTCATAAGAATGATAATGTAAAGAAAAATAAAGATTACTTATCATATTAAGAAGAAGATTTTTTTCCCTTTATGGGTTTCCTCAGGAAATATCTGTCTCTGTGTATTTCATGTGTGTGATTCATGTTTAATATTTTATTGCTTACTTCCCTGCATCATTGTGATTTTCATTGAGTGTTCTGTGAAGATTTTAAAATGGGCATAATTGTTTAAGCACAGTAAAAATGGATTCACCCCCCCTCTGATTTTTCCAACATTTGGTATCATAGCAGGTTCCTTTTATTTAAAGGTAGATTAGTAATTTTAAACATGTCAAGCCATGAAGGAACCTCAACCAATAAGGCCCCTTTGTTCAATGGAACAAAATTTTTCTTATGGAAAGTTAGGATGAGAACCTACATAATGGCTTTAGGTGCAGATGTTTAGGATGTGGTAGAGGTTGGTTATGTAAAGCCAATTTTACTAGCTAATAAGGATGACAAGCTAGAATTCAACTTCAATGCTAAGGCTATGACTGCTATTCTGAGTGGGCCTGCAAAAGAAAAATTTGTAAAAGTTATGCACTTATAAAGTGCCAAAGATATGTGGGACAAAATCATTAGCAATTATGAAGGTAATGAGAAGGTAAAGGATGCCAACCTTCAAACCTACAGAGTACAGTTTGAACAACTACAAATGAAAGAAGATGAAACTATTGGGAAGTACTTTCTGATAATTGAAGAACTAGTAAATGCAATGAAAGCTCTTGGTGAAAAAATTGAGGAAGCCTCTTTAGTTCAGAAAATTTTGAGATCTCTGTCAGATAGGTTCAACCCAAAGGTCTCTGCTATAGAAGAACTTAATGATCTAAAAACTTTGTCTTTGGTTCAAATTCTAGGAACGTTGACTACTTATGAAATGAGGATAAGTAAAGATGAATCCAACACTAGAGAAGATTATTTTAAAGTAGATAAGAATGAGGAATCTGAGCCTGGTGAAATTGAAGAAAAATTTGTGATAAGACTAAAGAAAGGATCAGGCAAGTTTCCCTTCAATTGTTTTAATTGCGGAAAGATAGGTCACTTTTCATATAAGTGTCCACACAAGAAGCAGGATTAGAATTCTGAAGGTGAAAAGAAGTGAAAACCCATGAGATTTGGTGAAAAGAAAATTGTATGTGTAAACAATGATGACTCTTCAGAAGACACAGATAGTGACTCTTCCTGTGAAGATAAGATTAATGACTTTGTGCTTATGGCCAAAGAGGATTATGATAATAAATACATAGGAAGTGATGTTAATGATGAAGAAGTTGTGGTTGATATGGAAGGTGAACTAACTAGTGCTTTAGAAGAGATTGACAGACTCAGACTCAAGAAGAGAAAACAAAAACAGTTGTTGATGCTATTTGAAAAGAATGGTAAAAAACCTGTTGAATACTTTGCCCTGGTAAAAGTGGAGTTAGAAGAGGCAAATAATATAGAGGACATTCTGAGACAACAGTTATCAGAAAAGAAGGAAATATGTAAAGCCTTGGAAGAAGAGGTAGTAAAAACCAGAAAAGAGATGGAGAATTTCAAAGCATTGTATCTCCAAAATATTCCAAGAATTAAGGCCTCAACAGAACCTAATGACATTCTGAAAAAACATAGATCTCCTTTGTTGAAGACTGGTTTAGGCTATGTAAGTGGTTCAAGTAGCAAAGAGATAGAAAGCAAAGAGCCACTAAAGATGATCAAGTTCCAAGCTAGCAGACAATCAGACCATGAGAGTACTCTGTCACGAAGAGATAATGAAGACAAAATTATCCCTAATAAAAAAAAAAGAGATCAGAATATGGAGCAAAAAATTCCAAGAACAAGGCTATCCTTTAGGTACCAAATTTCTTTCATGGCTACTTTTTTTACTGTTCTAATTTTGGTCATAAGATTGTAAACTGTCAAATTAAGTTTAGAGACATGCAACTAAGTCAAGAAATAGACAATGTTTACAACATAGAACTAAGCAGCCAATGAATAAAAAACATAGCATCAATCACTTTGACCTACTGAACAATGAGCTCGGATGTTATAATTGTCATAACTTCACCCATAAAGCTGCAAACTACCATTTGAAGAAGTACAAGGCAGATCCAAGGATAAATCCTTTAGCTAGAAATGCCAGCACATGGAAAAATAAAGATAGTGACAAATGTGGTCTAGTACTTTCAGCTCAAAAACAAAAATATCCCTGGTATATAGATAATGGATGTTCCAAGCACATGACTGGAGACAAGGATAAGTTTTTGTCTATAAGTAAAGGCAAAACAGGAAATGTGACTTTTGGAAATGATGAACCAAGTAAAATCAAGGGTAAAGGGATGGTGAGTTTAAGTAATGGAAAAGGAAAATCCCGGGATGTCCTTCTTGTATATGGGCTGAAACATAATTTTCTTAGTGTAAGTCAAATGTGTGATAGAGGATGTGAAGTGGTGTTCACTTTCAAATATTGTAAGATAAAGTCTGTAAATTCAGGACAAGTGGTGGCTAAAGGCATAAGGACAAATAATAATGTATATGTGTTGAAAGAAGATAAAGAAGAGTGTCATCTAATAAAACATGATGAGAGATGGTTATGGCATAGGAGACTTGGACATATAAACTTTGACCACTTAGTCAAGCTCAAAAACCTTGAGGCAGTAAAGGATCTTCCAAGAATATCAAAGCCACAAGATGTAGGAAAGCTAACTAGGACACAGTTTAAGTCCAAGAACTCTACTTCAACAAAGAAACCACTCCAATTAGTTCATATGGATCTTTGTGGGCCATCAAGACAAGACAGAATGAGGAAGGAAAACTACTTCATGATGATCATTGATGATTACTCTAGACTCACTTGAGTTGCTTTCCTCAAAGAAAAAGATGAAGCATTTGAGAAATTTAAAATATTTAAGGCTTTAACTGAGAATCAAAGAAGCAAGAAATTAAAGGTTGTGAGATCAGACAGAGGAGGATAATTTATGTCAAGTGATTTCAAAGAGTTATGTGATAAACATGGGATCAAAAGAGAATACACAATCCCAAGAACCCCACAACAAAATAGAGTAGTTGAGAGGTAAAACAAAATAGTTCAGAAAATGGCCAGGTCAATCATGAACGAGAAGAACATTGGTCAAACCTACTAGGTAGAAGCAATACACACAATAATCCATATTATTAATAAATCTCACCTCAAATCACACAGTGACAAGACACCTTATGAGTTGTGGCATGGATGACCTGCTACAATCAAACACTTCAAAGTATTTGGGAGTAAGTGCTACATAAAGAATAATAATGAGAACCTTGGAAAGTATGATGACAGGGATGATGAAGGCATCTTCTTAGGGTATGCTACAAACCACAAAGGATAGATATGCTATAAAAAGAGGTTGCATAAATTGGTTGATTTTATTGACATAAAAGTTGATGAAGGAGTCCCAGTAAGAGAGGCAAACAATACTGAATCAACAACAGAGGATATAGGTGAAGTTGAAGATGAACATGTACAAGAATCAGAACAAGAAGGATCTAAGTTAGATGAAGATGAAAATACTCAGGTAGACTCAAATCAGCAGACGACATCAAATTATTCCTCCAAAATTATTCAAAACAATCATCTTGCAAGTCAGATAATTGGTGAGAAAGACAAAGGTGTACAAACTAGGAGAAGGATAATAAAAAACACTGAGCAATCACATATGGACTTCATATACATGGTGGAACCCAAGAACTTCAATGAAGCCAGAGAAGATGTAAATTGGTTAAAATCAATGAATGAGGAACTGGACCAGATTGAAAAGAATGACACTTGGGAACTCATTCCTAGGCCAGCAAATAAAAATGTAATAGGATCCAAATGGGTCTACAAAAATAAGATGAATGAGCAAGGAAATATTGTAAGAAATAAGGCTAGATTGTTATACAAAGGATATGCTCAAATAGAAGGATTGGACATTGATGAAACATTTGCACCTGTAGCAAGATTAGAAGCTACTAGAATGTTTCTTGGCTATGCTTGTCATAAATAGTTTAATGTCTATCAAATGGATGTCAAGTCATCTTTTCTAAATGGAGATATAAAATAAGAGGTCTATATGGAACAACCAGAGGGTTTCCAACAGTCAGATAACCCTGACTTTTTCTACAAGATGAAGAAATCCTTATATGCGTTGAAACAAGCTCCTCGTGCCTGGTATCAAAAACTCGATACGTATCTACAAGACAAAGGGTTCAAGAGAGGAACAATTGACAACAATCTATATATAAAAATAGAAGGTAATGATCTTCTCATTGTGTTGGTCTGTGTAGAGGACATCATGTTCGGTAGTAATAATGCTTCATTGGTAAAATGGTTTTCCTTTTCCATGCAGTCTGAATTTGACATGTCTATGATAGGGAAATTGTCATTTTTTCTTGGCCTACAAATTACTCAAAGGTCTGAAGGAATATTTATTTCTCAAGAGAAATATCTAAGAGAAATGTTGAAAATGTTTCAAATGGAAGATTCTAAACCTATGAGAACACCTATGGTCGCTGGATGTAAGTTAAGAAAGGATGATGATTCACCTGATGTTGATTAGAGTTCATATAGGTCTATGATAGGCATCCTATTGTACATCACAACATCTCGTCCAGACATAATGCATGTTGTTGGAATGGTAGGAAGGTATCAGGCCGCCCCTAAACAAAGTCATTTGTTGGTTGTCAAGAAAATATTCAGATACTTGAAAGGAACAATGGAATATGGCTTATGGTATCCTAGGAATCCAAATTTTCAACTATCGGTCTATTCAAATGTTGATTGGGCTAACTGTGTGGATGAAAGGAAAAGCACAAGTGGAGGTGAATTCTTCTTAGGAGATTCCCTTGTATCATGGTTGAGCAATAAGAAAGGTTCCATTTCCTTATCAACTACAGAAGATGAATGCATTGCAACTGCCACATGATGTACCCAAGTATTGTGGATGATTCAGACAGTTGTAGACTTGGAGGTAAAATGTAATGCACTAATCCCAGTTCATTGTGATAATACTAATGCAATGAGTCTATCAAAGAACCTTGTGTTTCACTCCAAGACCAAGAATATACCCATCAAGTATCACTTCTTGAGGGAACAAGTGATGAACACTATTGTTTCTTTGCATTATATTGCTTCCAAAGATCATATTTCTCATATCTTGACTAAACGGCTTGCAAAATCTCAGTTTGAGTATCTACACGAGAAGTTGGGTGTGAACCCATTATCAACCTAAGAGGTTCCATATTGTCAGGGGGAGTATGTATTGGTTGAATATATGATACCTCTGACAAGTACTAAAACAACTCAAGGGGAGCGTGTTTTCTTTGAAATTGATGTCAAAGGGGGAGAAAAGGAGTGGTCTGGATGCTATAGCTAGAGGTCCAAATAGATCAATACAACCATTCAGGGTTGCCATCAATGCCAAATGGGGAGATTGTTGGCATGTTTACAGGCAGAGTGTGCTTTTCATTGATGGAAATATCAGAGTGTGCATCGATGGTGAAATAATAACTCATGAAATGTGAAATTTTGATTAGATCTAAACCATAGGATCCAAAGCACACATGGCGAGAGATCAACAATTCGCTGACTTGTGAACTGGAAAAGTCAAAGGTAAGAGTTGTAGGAACTCGTGAAATGCAAAGTCCCAATAAGATATGGACCGTTGGATCACAGAGGATTGTGGGCTGTTGATCTAGAGTATTTCAGATATCAGGTGTTGGAAGAGTCAGGGTTGGCTCACGTTCAAACACCTAACACGCAAAGTCGCAATTTGATCATAGTCATCGGATCAATTATGAGTGGAAGGATAGGATAAGCTAGCAAAGTTTCATCGTAGAAAGATCTAGTCATAGATCCAAGATCTTGATCGAACGAAGAACATTCACTTCGGGTCTAAATATGAGAGGAGCTTACACTTAGGAAAGTTTGAGATTTGAAATCCTCGGAATGTGAAGTTTCGTCATCCATCAGATCTGGAGATCAAACAATGACTATTAGATCAGTGAAATCTATGTCAGTATATTATGTCAACAAATTTCGTCCTCGAGTACATGTGGTAGACCATGTCAGCAAGGACAGCTGGCAGACTACGTCAGCAAGGACACATGGCGTAATCAGACAATGACAAGTGTCAATTTGATTCGACATTTCAAGTACGTGGAAGTCACAAATATGAGTGACAAGTGGCAACTGCTCGGCTCATGAAACGTCATCAAGTGACGCAAGAGTTACATCACTCCTGGATTTTTTCTTCGGGATTTTTACCATCAACAATCAACTAAAGATCCAAAGTCCTGAAGGCCAAAGTCCCAAAGCAGAGGATAGCCATTGGATCAAAGAGGACATGCGTCAGTGGATTGTCAACTTCGGGAAAAAGAAAAGGAAGGATGAATGAGAGTTTGAGAATTGAAATATCCGAAGTCTGAAGACACAAAGGATATATTGATTGTTTATCCGAGAGGGACACGCGTCGTTGGATCGTGGACTCTAGGTGAAATGCTCTGAGAGCAAACGATAACTTGAGAATTGAAACTCCCGGAGCTTAGATCGTGAAATTGATCTCGTCCATTGGTTTGGAGGGACACATGTCATCTGATCGGTGAGACCAAGGATTGCATGTGGACAAAGGAAAGAAGCAAGATCCATCGATTTAAGAGGAGAGATGTCAGTAGATCTTCCATTCCATACGATATCCAGTCAGCAGCAAAAGGGTTTGATAGTTGAAACTCCCGGAGCCCGGATCATGAAGGAAACCTCAGTCGTTGATGGAGGAAGGAGAGATCTGGTCCACAGACTTGAGAGGATAGATCTGAACCATCCATTCAAGATCATCATCAAGATCGTCAGATCAACAGTCATGCTCCATTGTAGGGCTAGAACATGCTTTGGCCTTAATTTTTCATGAGAGGGTCGCAATTGAAACCATGGTTTTAGAGAAAGGGTGTGTGGAGGCTCATGGTGAATTGCAGGGAGAAACAAAGTTTGGTCTAAAACACCTTTGGACGTGCCCATAATCGCTTGGTCACATGAAGCTCATAGCCTAAGGTCATATCGTGAAATGGAGCCAGCACTCACTAGACAGAAATCGGGAAGCACCTTTTGAATAAGTGCTTGGTCACCACCGGTGGTCATGAGAAGGAAGGGGCTAGAAGCCAAAGAATCCATAGTTGACTGGTTGTAATAGACAGATAATATGAAGAGCCTCAACTACTAGAGAAGCTAAGGAATATCATCATAACGACCACTGATGATGAACTCACAGGGAACAGAACCACCAGAGAAGATGAAGAGTTTCCATGATGATCAGGAGATGACTCGACGAGAGAAAATCATGCAGAATAAAGAAGTGAAGTGATTTTGTTGTTGAGCTATGCAGGAGTGAGGAACAGATGCAGTGAACAACCTATAAGGAAGAACAATGATGTTGTGAAGAGCATGTAGAGGTATTGTGCATGAAGGATCTAGAAGGTACACAGAGAGTATAAAAATGCATAACAGAGAAGAGATGTGGGCTATTGTTGAGAGTGATTAATGCGAGTAGAGAGACACAGATGCAGGAGAGGAGATCACTATAGAAAAACAATGATGAGACTGGTAAGCCATAAATAAACAATGTATCAATGTGATAAAGTTGTAAAAAGAAAAGATTTATATTTTAGGGTGGTAGGGAGGTTTTAGGGAGGATTGGTGCCCTCGGAGTTTCAAGTGGGTGCTTGAACACAGGGAGTTGTAGCTTCCATCTGGTTGCATCCAAAAAAACCAGGGTGGTAGGGTGATGCAAGGGAGAACTATTGTTCTTTGTTATATAGGTCGGTGCATGTGTGACTGGAAGTTGGTGCTGGAACACTCAGGGAGTCAGTGCTTCCTTCTAGTGGGTGCTAGAGAAATCAGAGAGTTGGTGCTCTCAACAAGTTGTTTCTTGTAAAAAGAGGTTGTAGCCTCAAGAGGATTTGGAGCTCATAAGAATGATAATGTAAAGAAAAATAAAGATTACTTATCATATCAAGAAGAAGTGGTTTTTCCCTTTATGGGTTTCCTTAGGAAATATCTATCTCTGTGTATTTCATGTGTGTGGTTGATGTTTAATATTCTATTTCTTACTTCCCTGCATCATTGTGATTGTCATTAAGTGTTCTGTGAAGATTTTAAAATGAGCATAATTTTTTAAGCACAGTAACGACTGATTCACCCCCACTCTCAGTTGTCCAACACACATCCCCCAATGTGTTACTATTTTTGCTCTTAGTTGTCCTTTAGTTCCCAAAATTCTCATTTGATGAGTGTCCCCTAACTAGATCTTAATTAGATTTGGATTAGGAGTCTTCTTTTAGTTATACTTAGTGGTAGTTTGACTCAAGATGTCATTCTTTGTGTACACCTATTCTCTCATGTTTTATTTCTTTCTATTTTAAAAATCCCTTATATTATTTTCATGCACACATGTGAAATTTTCCCAACCTTTAAATTCTATTCCCTCTTTTCCTAGAGTTTTATTTTATCTCAAATATTTTAAATTATTTCACATTTTATTTAGTCCTTTATTTAAATTTAGTCTTATACTTAGTCTAGTTTTAGGCTTAGACCCTGGTTAGGATTCTAAGTTTATAATTTATTGATTAATTAACACTATGTCCTATCAAGGTCTAATCTTTTTATTAATTTCTATGTTATCTATATGTATTGACTCGCATTTAATTTTGCGATGTGCCCTTCAAGACACACCTTTGTGCTCCAGGGGTTCCACTCACCTTAACTAGTTTTGGAAGTTTGTGAGACCCTTGGAGTCAACACTCCATTTGGTCAACCTTGTGAGATATTAAGGGATTATAAGGAATAAGGATTCCACCTTATTGCGCACCCCTTATATTTCCCCGTAAGTGACTGTCTCAGCCTTCCCTCACGACATCATTGTTGTGAGGGAAATCTCCCTACGGACTAGCAAATAGGGTTTAGACTTTGCATGCAAATATGATCGAAGAAAAACTACTTTCTACCTTCATCCCTAGATTTAAATCCCCTTTTCTTAGTAAATGCATGGAAAGATCAACCTACCTCATTCCTGACGTTTGATGTTGATCCTCCGTTGTACTTGATTACTTGTTTGCAATACTCCTTCCAAAGTTGACCTGCATACAAGACAAGCAACAACTACGCATGCATCCTACTTATATACTAACTGGTTAGAAATCCAAACATATACTAATCAAACTATAAAAAGTTCATGAATTGGGACAGGAAAATCATTTTCTTTATTACTTTGAATGAGTCAAATTACAAAAGTTGAGACAGGCGACCACTCCATGAACCTAATATTGGGCTCCTCTTCTACTGTCCTCCAACTTCTTTGCTTTGTATCTCCTTTGGCATTAGGAAAGGCTAAAGGGTTGGGACAATGGGAATATGCAAATGGGCAGAGTTTCTTTGCTATATTTTTCCTCCTCCAAATGGGATCCCTACCCCTTCTTTTATAGGTTAGAAGGAGCTAGGTATTTGGACAAACCCTTGGCCATGCATGGCTGGGAGCTCTAGTTAACTCACCCATAGCTTTTGTGTTCCATTGGCAAATTTCCTTTTTTCGTGCTTTTGTCGGTCCACATGGGTTGTTTTGGGTCAACCAGTGTGTACACATGTGCAATAATGGAGTAGGGCGTGTGGGCCTTTATAAAAGAGGTTTTTTAAAGAATTGTTCAACATTGCTTTGGCAAAGAAGGGATATGAGATGGCCTAACGCTAGGTAAGTATGTGTGGTGCAATTTAGGGTTATAATAGATTCCCCCTAATGTGTGAGTTTAGAATACCATATAATGGCCGAAATACATTACCAATCTTTACTGATGTGTCGAACGATTGAGCCCAAGGATCAGGAACCGGGAGGTGTCATCTACAAAATAACAAATGTTTCACTGAGGCGGGCATACCCATGCTCGGGATAAAATAGAATCATGGCTACCAATCAAATACACTGTAGATCCATGTCATATAACTATATAAAGAGTAGCCGCGAATAATACATAGTGGAGCTACATCTCGAAATCAAAAAGATATACGTATAGAGTATCCATCTTCTAGAAGCTGATACGGCCTGATGGATAAAGATGAGATCTTCAGAGCTCAAGAAACAACTTCAAAATATTCGAAACTAGGGTAGGAGTGTAATATGAGTGTACGACTGCACTTCCTAGAGCTCTTCTACGGCTCGTCGGTCATGGACTTGATAATCTTGATGATCCAACTGAAGGCTTCAGTGATTTCGAGCAAGGAATTGATTGGATGTTCAGGATGGCCGGGTATGAGGACAAGAGACATATTGCAGAGGGGCTGACTCAGGCTTGGTGACAAATTTCCCTTGGATAATAGCACGACAAATGATGAGACTCAAGCAACATGGCATTAATCATAAGTCTACGAAGCAGGAGGCAACACAAACTATCCATATGTTTGGAAGGATAACCAAACGGTGGAGGAGACAACTCTATATAGTGAGAAAAGTTTTTCCTAAGGTCATACTACATCCCATAGTTTGATGAAC
>JASDQU011505957.1:6442-23150 GCA_032191745.1 Picea mariana | reverse complement strand
TGATCGACTGAGATAAGTCGTCTTTTTGGAGGTGGAATGATTAATTTGTCACAATCTCGACCAAAGACTCTACCAACGGCTAACACCATGTGACATGAGCGGAGCAAGAGGAAGGGATTATACGCCAATAAGAGGAATTTGAAAACACAGAAAGAGGACCTTTCATAAGAAAAAATTCGTGAAAATTGTGGTCAAGCTTCCTTGCATATCCCAAAAATATGTTGGGAACACCTGGAAATGAGATAGATTGAGCAAAAAGACAAATGTAATCAATGTTTCAAAAGCCCACTATCCAAACATCCCCTGAGTAAAAATGACTTTATAGAAAAAAACAGAGTTATAACAGAAACATGGAAATTATAACATCAAACTAAAAACTTAGATTCCAAAACTGAAAAAACTTCATTGAATCCTCCCTTGCAATAGTAAATTCATCTAGTACTTCTGTACTAAAAACTTAATAAGATTCTTCATAAAAACATTGCACAACATAAGGATTTAACTGAAGTTTTCACACATTAAATAGAGGATGCATGCTACAGGAAAATAAATTACACTGTAGCAAATATGAACATCATCATGAGTTTACAAACTCAGATACAAACAACATCAAAGTATAAAATCCCCTGATAACACTCTCAAAAAACTATTTGTCTATTTTTCTTTATATATCTGTACATCTATTTTGAATTACATGGATGTATATATATACTGATTCAATAATTTAGTTATCTTTTTCCTTTTCTATACCTAAGTCAAATTTGGCTTTTCCAAAACATTAATAGCTCATTGCCTCTTGGAAATTCGATCATCTAGAAATGAAACGATGTGGTGGTGATGATCATTAAATGAATAAGTGGTTAAGGCGGCGGAAATTAATTTATGGGTGGTTGTATCTCTACAAAATTTAATCAGCTCAAAAAAGTCATATTTTTGGCGGTGGAATGATTAATTTTTGACAATCTCGACCATAAACTCTACCAGCGACTAACACCACAGGACACAAGGGGAACAAGAGAAAGGGATTATACACCAAAGCTTTCATGAACAAACGCTCGTGAAAAATGTGATCAAGCTTCTTTGCATATCCCAAAAATATGTTGGGAAACACCTCAAAATGAGATAGATCAAGAAAAAAGACAAATGGAATCAATGTTTCAAAAACCCATATCCAAACATCTCGAGCTCCTAAACATGCATGCTTCCCTAGCTAAATAAACGAGCCCGAATAAATTGTTTCTAATATATGGTCACTAAGAAATTAAGAATGTGCATTGTCTCAACATTCCATTTTTTAATTTTTTTCATTTAAATTTAATTAAACAAATTTTTGATGAAATGGATAGAAAATATATCCTAAAAAACACTAAAAAAAAAAATTTGAAACATTTAAACTACACGAAAGTGAAAAAATCTAAAACTAGTGTAAAAACCTATCATAACTTTAAAAAACTCAGTAAACTACGAAAATATATGAACATCAACCCATCCAAATCACTCATTTCAACTTGATCATTTAAAAAGTGATAAATTAACCCATCCACAAATATTTCAACATTAACCCATCCAAACCACTGATTTCCACCTGATCATTTAAAAAGCGATAAGTTCGGCACAAATTCAAATCAGGACGCTTATCTAATTAGAGGTTGACATTTATAAGTAAATGCCAGCAAAGCTTTTATATTCAGTCCCAATGATTCTCCAGACATAAATAAAACTTACTTTGTTATTCGACTCTATTGTAGCGTCCCATGAAAAGCCGAATGACCAAATTCATTGCGCTCAACACAATTTCGTTTGATAAGAATGGAGATTTCCACCTTACCTAAAGGAAGGAGAAAGTTTAGTTTTAATGCCTCATTAGGAGAATGAGATCAGAATAAAATCATCAATTAAATAAAACTTATAACAGAAGAAACCAGAATTGTTAACAAAACTTATAACAGAAGAAACCAGAATTGTTAACATACGATGAAGGTTAAGTGTAGGAAAAAACCCGATCTAGACGAAAGGATGGTCCAAAATAATAACCGAAGAAACCAGAATCGTTAACATAAGATGAAGGCAAGTGTAGAATAAACCTGATCTAGATGAAAAGATGGTCCAAAATAATTCAGCTACTGAAGAAAAATACATGATTCATCATTGTTATAATTTATAAATACTGTGAATCAATAGGCTCCATGAAATTTCTTGATGTAAGTTTCACTGCTAAATCCTTGTTGTCTAGCCAACACTAACACAGGCAGCATTACTATTTCGTTACGGCACAGCATTAATATTACAGAATTTCCTTTCATGCAGCTATCGTCAAATCGGAATACCCGAACCAGATATCGACGATGCCTTGGCAGCAATCTCCTCAACAAATTCTTGAATATTTTTGTATGAAGACCCGCCTTCCACCACTGACTCACTCGCTAATGTCTTCCACTGTGAAGCGTTCTTCCTCATCTCGACGCCTCGCTCAGTTTCCATAACCATCCTGATACATTTCTCCACTTCCTCCTTCTTTACCAGTCCGTCTGCTGATTGTTTATTCACTCTCAACCCCGTCTTCCATTTCTCTTCAACGTATGTGGAATTAATGTTCTGATCGCTCCACTGAGGAACCCCCAACATGAGGACCCCCAAGCTGAGGCTTTCCAGCGTCGAGTTCCAACCAGAGTGCGTCATAAATGCACCCACGGATTCATGAGAAAGCACTTGCAGCTGTTGACACCATGGAACAACGAGGCCCTGTTCGGAGCATTCGTTGAGGAAACCCTCCGGCAAGTTTTTATAACTGTTTATGCCCCCTTCGGAAGGAGATGGCCGAATAACCCATATGAAGGGGTAACCACTCGCCTTCAACCCAAGAGCTATCTCACGAGTTTGTTCTTTTGAAAGAACCGCAAGGCTACCGAAGGAAACGTATACAACGCTTGCGGGTTCCTTCCCATCCAGCCAATCCGTGCAGTTTGCGGTTTTCCACAAATTTGCGCCGAAGTCGGTGTCTCCAGGATCCCGGCTGTCCAGAAAGGCCGAGGGTATGAGAGGACCGACGGTGCGAAACGGAGCTGTCAACTTCATTGCGCTTATTTCTTCCAATTCGAGTTCCTGAAACGAATTCCCCAGTATCCACGTCGCCTCTGGAAGAGACTTAAATGGTTCCACTGCGACTTGCGGCAGATTATTGTAGGGATTCGAAGGCAGAAGAAAGGATGGCAGATCAGAGAGACTCAGTGGTAGAAGTCCCGGTATCTCGATAGACTCAACAGTCTTCTGCGTTTCATCCCACGCAGTTGCTGAACACAGAAGAAGATTGAGATAGAATTAGAAGCACTCAGATCTTAACTATAGACTTAGATGAATTTTTCGTAATGTAAATATACCTAGATTTCCGATAACAAAATGGTGATAAACCGAAAAAGCTGCACAAGACTGCGTCCAGAAGAAAGCCGAAGGAATATTAAACTTCTTTGCAACCTCCGGAATCCAAGTAAGAAAGGAATCTTGAACGATGCAAGAAATCTGGTTGCCCTGAGAGTTGATCCTCTCGATCAGATTTCCTAATGTCTCTCCTCCTATCTTGCATAACATGTTCAACACTATCTCTACGTCGCTCCGGTCGACATCTGAAGGAAGTCCGTCTGAGATTGTCTCAAACCGAACTTCCTCACGCTTCTTTGACACTCCCAATACGGCGTCTTGGGCCTGTAACATGAGCTTTCGGCTTGCCTCGGTTGTCACAAAGGTGACCTCAAGATTTTTAGAGGCGAGCTGCTTGGCAAACTGCAGCATTGGATTTATATGACCCTGCGCTGGAAATGGCACCACCAGAACGTGAAACTGGCTGTAATCGAACCCCGTTAAAGATGCCATTCTCCTAAACTCCAATGACTATCAGCGAAAAATTACTACACAAAGTCTCCAAATATTCAAGAATTCAGTCTGGGTTCTCAACTCCTAATTAATTATGAAACGGGGTGTCTAACCTCAGAGGTATCTGCTTGTAACTAGAGGTTCTTATCTGTTTTGAAACCTCGCAGGAGTACACACCCGACTAACCTGGGTTGGGGGTGAAACAGAGTGTGGAAGAAAAAACAGAGTTAAACAGACTGTTGTAGAGGCAAGACAACCCAGAGAGAGATATATTGCTAACTGAACTCTTTTACAATCAATTTTCACATTCTACTTTTACTCTGTTCAGTGATATTTTATGCCTATCATCTTCATACACAGATGAGAACAGCTTTTATATTTAAAACAAATTATGTTGCAAAATATCTTATCCACTGGTCATTACAACCACATATTAACAACCAAAGTTTAACACCAAAGAAACCCTGAGCCAAAAACTGCTCGTTACTCTTGGTTATTATTCACCAAGAATCACATACATATATAGCACTGGAAATACAAAACAGCCTTTGAACAGATCCCTACAAATGTAGATCTGAAACCACCCATTCTTCAAACATAACCAAGCACACAACAACCTATAAGAAATTCTATCAATTTCGACATTATTCCAACACCCCCCTTTAATGGAGAAATTGGATTTTCTAGAACAAAACATAACAGAAATAACACAAGTGACGTAACATGACAATTTTACCTTGATCTTTTTAGCTGATAGATAATGATGTAGCTTCTTCCTTGGCTTGTTGCTCCAAATATTCTTTATCTTGTCTCTATCCTGCTTCACTTTTACCTTCTTTGTTGTTACATAGTACTTGTTCTTCTTCTTGCATTTCCTGCTCCAAATCTGAAACACTTGAACTCTTGTTTTATGTTCTATTGTCATTCTTGTGTAGTTCTTCTTTCTTGATCTTGGTTGCTGACTATTGTTCTTTGTCCTCAACATTTCTTCAAACACTTGGATCCCAAGTTTGTCTTCAATGCTTGCAAATTCTTTAAAATTATCATAAGTGGGTTGTTGCACTTTGTCATTACATTCATCTATGCCATGTTTAATAGACTCCTGCCACATTAGCTCATAGTAATATCTGATTTCTTTAGGGCTCCAATGCATCAGAATGCCATGAACTTCTTCACTTTTTACATTGTCTATGTTGTCTTCAACATTCATTGATTCTCCATCTGCAGTTGTAACTTCTGCGCAGGCTCTATCATAACATGATGTTTCAAGCCATTCTTCAAAAAACTGTAATTCTTCTTCAAACTTTGTTGACACTTCATTTGAGTGCTATTCTTCTTGTTCAATCGCTTCTACTTTTATTATTGCTGCATTAAGGCCATTGTCTTCAAGTGTTGACTCATCTTTGTCTTTTGCTTCTACTTTTGCAACAATCTTCCATGTTGTAGTTTCATCCACATGTTCTGCAAACAGGGTTACTTTTCCACTTAACAAATCATCTATGAGTTTCTTCCCCTGCAACATTTGGAACCAACATTCACTTGAAAAGTGTTCATCATCATATTTAACTCGATTTACCAACGATTCACACAATGTTTCATAAGCAGTTACAATTTCATTTCCATCAATAGTCTTAGTTGTTGAATTCATTAAATCACTACAAACTACATCATTGACAATTTCATCATTATCACACGCTTCTTTATTATTAACTACAGACACACTTTCATCATTAATCATTGTACCTTTAGTTATACCATCTTCAGTCTGTATTTCAATTACAATGTTGTCCATACAACCACCATTTTCAACAACAATATCTTGATTAATTTGAGTGATCCAGGGGGATATTGGTGGCCACCCACCTATTCCAACTGGCTTCTACACTTTTGGGGCTATTTGAAGCCCTACACATCTTCCAAGTGGATACTGGTGGCCTCCCATCTAATCCAACTAGCTTATTTTGTATGTTTTCATGTCATCACATCTTGTTGTACTTCCCGAGTTGTTTTGGGGCCCTTAACAATGTTTTTTCGTCTTTCCACAGTCAAAATGTAGACGAAGTCAGAGTTTGAGGGCGTTTTGTGTAGTTCTCTAAAGACCTTTCCAACGGGATATCACGCACCTAAAACGAAGGTCGTATGCAAAAGTTACGACCTCGGGAAGTTGAGGTACCAACTTACCCATAGGGGCCCACATAACTTTTGGTGTTTCATTTCCTAGGGTTAGGTTTTTGGATGTCTAGGGTTTTGACATTCATGAGTAATATCAAAAACGCCTCTGTAGCCTCATTTTAATCATTCTTCTTAGACAAATGCGCGTTGAAGCCACATCTCTTCTCAGAGATAGCTACCACCATTCGAGCAAGTGTTTCACTTCTGCAGTTTTACAATTTCATCTTATTTCATTTATTCAATAGAAGATATTGTTCATGGGATATATGTGTTGTTCTTCATATCACTATATTTATTGTATTCAGTTTGTTAATCAGTTCGTTCCGCTCCTAAATCTAGATCAGCGGTATTAGAGCAGCCTACTCTTCATTTATTTTTCTTCGTGCATGTTCCCAACAAGATCTGGGTACAAGAAGTTGGGACTCAAACCAATCGAGCCATTGCAAGATCGGTAGCACCGAGCTCGACAACAACCCATGGGAGACAAAAGGAAATATGATGGAGCAGGAGATCCTTTTAAAATGTTTCTTGAGGAAGCCCTTGCGTGACAAAGGAACGAAATGATGGACAACTTTGAGCAGATTCTTCTTCGGCTACCCACATGAGAAGCATCTTCATCAAGCGGCCATGTAAATTTTGATATTCCATTATTTGAAGGATTGATAGATGCAGATGCTATAGATAAATGGTTGAATTTGCTCAAAGGGTATTTTTAAGTCCATAATTTTTCGGATAGGAAAAATATTACTTTTTCACTCCTCAAGGTCGTCCTCCATGTGAAGGGCTGTTGGGACACTTACTATGAGCAAAGGACCATACAAAAATCTATAATATTTTTGGTTTCCCCTACATGGGATTCCTTCCAAGATGCCATTAAAGAACAATACTATCATGTTGGAAGCTACGAGGACCAATACACCAGATGGACCACCCTGCATCAAGAAAGGGACCAGACAGTACTAGATTTCATGAATATTTTCCATACCCTACACACCAAATTGGGTATCAAATAATCTGAGCGACATCTAGTGCTCAAATACCATGATTGTTTTCATAGATACATTCAAACAAGCAGCACCATGATCAACACAGGGTACCACACCAGTTTCAGGTTGGAGACAAAGTTTGAGTACGTTTGCAGAAGCAATGTCTTACAGGGCCCCATTGGAAGCTATTCCCATTTCACTATGGGCCTTACACTATCACCAAGGTTGTGGGTAGCAATGTTTTTTAGCTCAACACTCCACCCTTCCTTGGCTTTCATCCAGTGTTTAATGTGGACTTCCTTCGGCCATATTTTCCACCATTATTGGACACCTCAGAGATCATAGAACAACTGACACCAACAGAGCTTAACCCTGACTGCATGGAACAAGCATCAACTAATCAGATAGTGGACACATAGGTCAAGGGAACTCGTTAGCAAAGGATCCAGCTTTATTGGGTTGTCAAGGTAGGGCAACTCCTACACAAGGAAAGTGGATCACCTGGGGCCAAATTCAACAAAAGTTTCCTCACCTGATGGGGGAACTCAATAAAATGGAAACCATTGCTTTCTAAGGGGCGGAGGGATGATCCAGGTGGATATTGGTGGCCACCCACCTATTTCAACTGACTCCTCTTGACAATTTTTAGTTCAACACTTTCTTATGTACTTCTTTGTAATTGTGGGTTCTACACTTACTTTCGGGGCTGTCTAAATCTATACACATCTTCCAAGTGGATAATGGTGGCATCCCATTTAATCCAACTTGCTTATTTTGTATGTTTTCATGTCGGCACGTCTTGTTATACTTCTAAGGTCGTTTTGGGGCCTTTAATAGTGTTTTTTTGGCTCACCACAGTCAAATTGTAGACGAAGTCAGAGTTTGACGATGTAATGTGTATTTCTCTAAAATACCTTTTCAATGGGCTATCACGCGCCTAAAACTAAGGTCGTATGCAAAATTTACAACCCCGGAAAGTTGAGGTACCAACTTACCCATAGGGGCACATAACTTTTGGCGTTTCAACTCCTTGGGTTAGGTTTTTGGATGTCTAGGGTTTTGGAATTCATGAGTAATATCAAAAAGGCCTATGGAGCCTCATTGTAATCATTCACGGATGTGTGTAGCAGCCACATCTCTTCTCAGAGATAACTATCGCCATTCAAGCAAGTGTTTCAGTTCTGCAATTTTACAGTTTCAACCTATTTCATTTATTCAATAGAAGATATTGTTGTTTTTCGTCATATCACTGTGTTTTTTGTATTCAGTCTATTAAAGTTCGTTCCGCTCCTAAACCTAGATCATTGAGCTTCAACTATATTTCTCCCCCTCACAGTGAATGCCATCTCTATAATATCCCAAAACATTTTTGCATTGTGTACTTCACCAAAATCCTATAAGCTACAAGACAAAATTATTTTATCCAATACTGAACTATTAAAATATAATGCTATTTTATCTTTTCTCTTATCAAGGGGATTAACGAAACCATCTTGAACAAATTTCCATAAATCTATTGAACCAATAATCCTTCCATTTTAATTGCCCAAAAATTATTTTTTTTACTAAAAAAAGATGAAAAAACAGATATTAATATTTTCAACATTTCATCTAATTCTCTAGATTCTTCATTGATATGGTCCAATTCTGCATTGTGATCATCAAGCATGGTTTCTTCACCTGCAACCATAGACACTCCATATTGTTTTATGAAATATGATGCCTTTGTTCTTTGATTCTTTCTCCTGAATTGTTTCAGTTCTCTCCGGAAATTTTTTTCTTTGCTTACCCATGACTTCTCTTGACTGTCAGATCTGCGCTTTGTGGCATCACCTGCATGCAATGTTTCTCCTTCACGAAAAACCTTCGACCAACGTGGTCTCACTCATCATTTTCCTCGTGGATTACTCCAGTCAACAGGTCTAATACATCAGTTAGAAGGTCATATCTCACTATATGATTCACTCTTCTCACAAGGACGGCGCGGCATTTAATATAACATCCCGATTATTAAATGAAAAAAAAAGAAATTACGTTCCCAAACCTTCCAGGACCGACTCGACCTGCCAATGGCGTATTCAGGATGGACAGGCCACCTGTTGACGTCTCTCCACGCATAAGCTAGTTGATGATAACATGATCGATGGGAAGCTACAACAATTCCCTTTTCCTACATGCAGACTACTGCAATCTCCAACATAGGGATCGTACTCCTCCAGGTCGACAACTCCACCTCCGGCAGCTACCACAACGAATTACCGTGGGGGATTTTCTACATCCTGTTCTATTTTTTCAAACGATTAGGATCTCAAAAGAGATGCGGTGTTGCAGATCAAAAGAGTATGCAGATCACCTTTTTCACTCAAACTTACTCTCACACAGGTCACACGGATAACAACAACTCTAGGTGAACCTCAACGCTCAGTCTTAATCCACGCGATAGATGATGGAACTCACAGGTCGTGACCCTTCTCTCATGTAAATGACCATGCAACCCTCTAGACCCAACATCATGCGCCAAGGACGATTGAAGGTATCCCGATCGTGGGTTCTAGCTCCAAGAGCCCTTCCGTCAACTAGAGGTCGTGAAACGTGGAGAGATGAGAAATATGGGCAAATAACAAAGTTCTAATGCTGAAAAACCTTCGCTTAGATTTGAAGCAATCTATCTTCTTCTCTGCCTCCAACGATTGCTGGCAGATCTCTTGTCTGACACCAACAATTTACACCAGCTCACGGTTGTTCAAGTTGATGTTTGCATGATTAAAACTATTCAATTTGACTACAGGGCCTTCGTGAGTCTATTCAAATACCAAAGATAAAAAAACTTTGAATATGATCTAGGGCGATGAATATAACAAATGGCTCGACCCCTTAGATCTTGCACCCTGGGCTCTGATACCATATTAACAACCAAATATTAACACCAAAGAAACCGTGAGCCAAAACCTGTACAAACGTGGATTTGAAACCACTCATTCTCCAAACATAACCAAGCACAAAACAACCTATAACAAATTCTACCAATTTCTACATTATTCCAACACCTCACACATTAAATTTCTGGTAACTAACTAAAATATCTTAAAGAGGTTCAATAGTTGTCCCCAAGTGAGTCAAAAGAGGTTGTAGGGCATTTATTTTAGACTTCTCATCAACCTTATTTTCAACACTTCCCTAAACTCGTAATAACCCCATGACATATGGTTGCGAAGAAACTTTAGGATTGCAAGACAAAAGTGATAGAAGAGCAATCATTCAAGTGTTTGTTGAGGTCGATGAGTCCTAGATCTTCTCATAGTTTCTCAAAATTCTCCTTCATTAATGCTTTTGTGAATATGTTTCCAAGTTGCTCCTCGGATTTGTAGAATTCCAAATTTATTTCTCCAATCTCAACCAATTCTCTTATGAAATGGTATTTTATGGCTATGTGTTTGCTACATCTGTGAAATACTGGATTATTTGATATAGCTATAGAGGGTTGATTATCGTAGAATATTGTTGTTCCCCCTTGTTTCTCTTGATTCAAACCTAATAGTATCATTCTTAACCATATAGTTTGAAAAGTTGCTCCATTTGTTTCCACACAATCCACTTCTGTTGTGGAAAGTGACACAATGGGTTGTTTCTTTGAAGCCCATGAAATAACTCCAAACCCAATTTGGAACACATATTGAGATGTTCTCTTTTGATTGTCTATTTGTCCTCCCGAATCACTGTCAATGTAGCCAATTGACTCAAAGTTATTGCAATATACAAGATTCCATGCCTTTTGGTGTCAATACATTAAAATTCTCTTTCTTACTTGCAATTGTGTTTCCTTTGGAGTCTTCATAAACCTGAATATTAGGGTGAATGCATACATGATATGAAATCTTGTTTATGTTAGATACATAACAGTTCAAACATATACTTTTATAAAATGTTGGATCCACATTGCTATTGCAATAATCTTTGCATAACTTCAAACCCATTGTTGTTGGTGTACAATGGTATTGGCGTTGCCTTGCTATTCAACATCCTAAACCTATTCAAGATATCCCCTACATATTTGGCTTGAAATATGAATATACCTTCATCTATTGGTTTGACCTCAATACAAAGAAAGTATGAAATATGAATATAGCTTCATTTGTTTGTTTCACCTCAATACAACGAAAGTATGTCGATAAGCCCATATCTATCATTTCAAATCCTTTTTTCATTATTGTTTTGAATTACTCTATGGACAGATCGATATTTCATGTAAAAATCATATCATCTACATATAACCAAATAATTACAATTTCAATACAATGAAAGTATGTCAATAAGCCCATATCTATCATTTCAAACCCTTTTTTCATTATTGTTTTGAATTACTCTATGAATAGATCGATATTTCATGTAAAAATCATATCATCTACATATAACCAAATAATTACAATTTCAATACAACGATAGTATGTCAATAAGCCCATATCTATCATTTCAAATCCTTTTTTCATTATTGTTTTGAATTACTCTATGGACAGATCGATATTTCATGTAAAAATCATATCATCTACATATAACCAAATAATTACAATTTCACCTTGATCGTTGACTTTGATGTAAAGTGTTGGATCGCTGATGCTTTTACTAAAACCATTGCTCAACAATTATGAGTCAATGCAGTTATAACAAACTTTGGGTGTTTGCTAGAACCCATATATTGTTTTTTTCAACTTATACACTTTCTTTTCAATTCTTGGAGTTCGAACTTGGGGGTTGTTCAACATATACTTCTTCCTTTAACATTCCATTGAGAAAAGTTGATTTTACATCCATCAAATGGAATTTCCATTTTTGTTGAGTTGTTATTGCTAAGACAACTCTCATTGTTTCCATCCTTTCTATATGAGAAAAGGTTTTATTATAATCTCTTCCATGTTGTTTTTTATACCCGTTGACCACAAGCCTTGCTTTGTGTATTTCAATTCTTCCTTCTACATCATTTTTTTTTCATAAATCCACTTCACACCAATAACTTCTTTTTCTTTAGAAATGTTTATTAGCTCCCAGGTCTCATTTTTCTCAATCACCTTCATTTCTTCATCCATGACATCACACCAAGTTATTTTTTTTACCATATCCTCAAAGTAAATGGGATCTTATTCATAAAAAAAACAGAAAAGAAGAAGAAGAAGCAAAATTCACTAATTCATTATCATCATCTTCATGCCTGGATGTCTCATATCTATCCTTCAAGCTTCTTTTTTTTCTTGAGCTATCTTTCTACAATACCTTGAAGATGATGGACTGGTTCTTCCTTTTGTGCTAGGAATATCTGATATAGGAGTTGCTTGGGGGACAAATTGGAAACATGTCAATGGTGGTGTCRCTTTGGGTGAGACCTTGTGCTTCWTGKTGAATTCCAATGCTTTGAGATGTCATTGTGGTAATACCYTGTGTGCCATTTGATAATCCCATAGGAGGTATTGTTGCCCCAACATCTTTTGTTTCTCCTTGGTAATCATTCCATGCTTCATTTTCAAGAAGGATCACATCTCTATTGATTATTGACTTCGTTATGTTCAAATTGTATAGTTTGTATGCTTTTCATTGCTCACTATATACAATAAAAATGCATTTTTCTCCTTTGTCATCCCATTTTTTTCTTCTTTACTTGGGTATATGAGAAAATAGCACACAACCAAAAAATATTGATTGTTCAACACTATGATTTTTCTTAATTTGTGCCTCTTGTGGAATCATGTTACGAAAACGTTTCGCGGGACATTTATTCAAAAAATAAATTGTAGTTACTACTACTTCACCCTAAAGTTCATTTGACAATCCTTTAGCCTTTAACATGCTCCCAACCATTTTCTAAATGGTTCTATTTTTCCTTTTTGCCACACCATTTTATTGTGGTGTATACCTTGTTGTAAATTGGAA
Source organism: Picea mariana (assembly GCA_032191745.1). Lineage (NCBI taxonomy): Eukaryota > Viridiplantae > Streptophyta > Pinopsida > Pinales > Pinaceae > Picea > Picea mariana. Next base: position 10,206 of record JASDQU011505957.1, on the reverse strand, counting down.
AAGTTTAGAAATTCATTTTATATGTATTCACCTCCTCTGTCAATCCTTAGGACCTTTATGTAGTATCCATTTTGTTTTTCAACTAGGGGCTTGAATTGATTGAAGATCTCAAAGGCCTCACATTTATACTTCAAGAAATAGACCCATGTTTTTCTACTATAATAATCTATTAATGTTATAAAATGTTGACCTTTTCTAAGAGAGGGGGTTTTCATAGGACCACACAGATTTGAATGAATCGACTCAAGTGGAACTCTCGCTCTCCATGATTTATAAAAATAATAAAAAAATGTTTTTCCCCAAAATGCAACACTCACATGTTTTAGTTGGTTGTTCTCTTACCATTTTCTTCTTATACAAAAAATCAAATAACTGTAGCTCAAGTGACCATATCCTAGATGCCACAACTTAGATCGGTGTATTGTATCAATTTTGAATACAACTGAAAATCCATTCTTCATGGTTAAAGAAAATATTAGATTTTGTTTGTCATATTGACTCCTGTAATTTGACTATCACTACCATTTTAAAAAAAAATAATTCATTCTCCATCCTCAAACATAACCGTATAACCTGTTTGAATTAATTGTCCAACACTAATGAGGTTATGTCTAAAACTCAGGACATAGTATACATCTTGGGTTTTTTTAATGTCACCTTGCTTGGTGCAAATGGAGATGCATGCTTTATCCATGACTAGTTCTTTGTTATTATTTCTCATTCTTACCTTAGATTTCACTAATTCATCAATTCTAGAAAACATTTCTTTGTTTCCACTCATGTGGTTATTACAACTACTATCTAAGTACCAAGCATCGTTATTACTTTCTTCTGCTACATTGCAAATGATAAATATATTTTCTTTATATTCAATTTCAATTTCTTCTATCTTAATGAAATTTGCATTTTTTTGATACATATCATATTGTTTGTTTTCTCCATCCAGATGGATAATGTTCAACCTTTTTAAGTAATAACATTGGACATTGGATTTTTCATACCATTGTGAAAAGATTCCATGTGAATTACTATTGCTCCTTCCTCTTCCACATGTTTCTAGAAAATTGTTTCTTCCTCTTTCATAGCTACTGCTAAAACTTCCACTTCTACCACCTCTAGCAATGTCTACATTGTTGGATGATCTACTTCTTTCTCTAACTAAAACTTAAGATCTAAAATCTTGCTCGGAAGAGATAGTAGTTGATCTATTCAGCCTTTGCCCATGGATTTTCAAGGAACCCATAAGGTTATCAAGAGACATTTGAGTTAAATCCTTTGACTCTTCAATTACTACAATAATAAGATAAAATATAGGATGACGAATTCTCAATTTTTTCTATGATTCTTTGATTCTCAAGATTGTGTACATGATCTATTTTGATTAACCAAGCTCATAGTGTGAATAAAGAAATCATTCAGTGACTCAGACTCCATTTGTAAATTTCAATATCTCTCCTTAACAATTGTAATTGGATAAGGTTTTCCTTGTTTCTACCTTGCTATGCATTTTGCAAATTCTCCCATGCTTGCTGGGATTTTTTAGTTGTTTCTATCCTTGGAAAAAAATGAGTCTCCCATAGTTGTTTGTATAAAGTAAAGAGCCTTGGAATTCTTCTTCCTATTCTCCTTCATTATGTTCTTCTCAGCTTGAGTGAGCATATTGAATGAAACCTGGTCTTTAGGATCAAGGAAGTCATTTTCAACAAGCTCCCACAACTTTTGAGAGAAGAAAATGGTCATCATCTTGATGTACCAGACATCATAATATTTCCCATCAAACCGTGGTACTTGTTGCCACATGTTGTTGCTACTAGCTATATGGAAAAACCACGAGATAAATTCCAAAAGACTCCTAGAACTTGCTTCAATACCAATTTGTTGGAAAATGAATAGGGAGTGAAAAAAAAAATAGAGTGAAACAGAGTAAAACCAAGTATTCAAGAGCATGGTATATGCAAGAAAACTCTAGAGATCTATATTGTTAACTAAATTCTTTTGACAATATGTGTTATTGCACACATATCTATTGTTCCTGTATTCAATGATACATCTACTTATCTTCTTCATACAAAGATGAATATGGTTCTTCTATTTAAAATAAACTATATTGCAAAATATTTTACCCACTACAACCATACATATCAAATTTCTGGTGATTAACTAAAATATATTTAAGAGGTTCAATAAGTGTCCCTAAGTGAAAGTGGAAATATGCTATAGGGAATTTATTTAATAATAATATGGATGGTTTGGTGAATGCAAGGCATTTATTTCAAACTGTTCATCAAACTTATTTTCAACACTCCCTTGAAACTTCTTAATTAGCCTTTTATAATTTAAGAATAATCTAAAGTTTTCAGTGACATTTGTATAATAATAATAATAATATTATCAATTATAAAAGATTTAATCGATTGAGTGATTTGATTATTCGATATATTTTAATAAAAAATAGATATCAAACTGAAATAATTAATAAATTTATTATATTGTAGTGTATTTTAATATCTTAACATAATTCAAATTTATGACCTTTAAGAAAGAAACACATTTAAACTTTAGAAAAATTTAGGTGTTATATAGTGTTTTTGGGTTATTTTTTCATATTTTTTTCTAAAAAAGAATTCACCAATTTCTTTTTTTTTATGATTCTCCTAAATTTTATACAATACATTTTTTTTTTCCTAAAAAATAACCCAAATTTTATAAAAATTATATAAAATCCTTAAAAATTTAAATATTTTTAAAAAATACATTAAACAAACATTTTATACAAACATTTTATAGTTTCTATATTTTAAGATAAATATTCCAATTATCACAATTATTCTACAACTAAATAAGGTAATAACTTAATAATACACCCTTTCTTTTATTTCAACTTTATTTAAAGTTTAAAKAAATTTGATCAGGATGTAATAAAATTTTGTTTAAAGTTTAAGATGTATAAAATTTTGCGATAATTGAAATTTTGTGTCCCATTCTCATCGTGTGGACTGTTTCAATTTGAGGGGATGGATGACAAATCCTCTGGTCTTTTCTTCAGCAGTCTCCATTTTCAAGCCTACACACAATATTACGAAAGCCCTTACGTAATTCCAGTGTCCTGTAGCGGGAGAGGTTTGTCACATATCATTAAAGACAAATATGACAAATCTGCTGAATACAGGTCAAGTTAATAAGTTTAAATGTCGATTTTTTTTTTATTTTTATTTTTAAACTAGGTCAGAAATTTATAAGAATATCTAGAATGGTATATATTAGTTGGATTGTGTAATCTGAGTGCTTTTCCGGACTATGATTTATTTGTATATTTAAAATTATATATATTAATATGATAATTATTTATACAAATTTAAAAAATCAAATATTTAAATTTATTTAATAAAATATAATAAAATTAAAAAATCTAAAATTAAAAATAAAATAAAAAACTTCATAGTTTTCTCATTACTCATCACCTAAAGCTAATGATGTATTATTCAAAATGATTTGTTTATTCTCTTAATTCACAACTGATTAGTCATCACCTAAAGCTAATGGTGTATTATTCAAAATGATTTGTTGTTGAAATTTGGTAAAGAATTTTTTTTTATAGGTTACTACATTTCCCTATCTACGTTATATTGTAAGTGTCTCTGGTTGTTTTTACTTTTACTAAATTATTTTTATGAGAAAGTTTTTACAATATTTTATAAATATTTATATTATATTAATTTTATTTTTTTTTAAATTTTAAAAATAGATGTTTTTAAATATTGATT
>JASDQU011505955.1:29947-42943 GCA_032191745.1 Picea mariana | reverse complement strand
TGAAAATAGCTTGTCTTTGGTCCAGAAGGACTTCTTAATTCATAGCAGTCTCAAAATAATTATTAACAAACCAAAAAAGAAATAGTTCTTACAACAACCATCGACCCTTAACTGATCGGTCGATGTCTCTATTTATAATCTAAAATTCAACCGAAATTAATGGCTAAATACAATTAAGACCAAACAAAAATCGCCACGTGGTGTGGTCATCCAACAGTTTCTTTGACAGTCCATCCGGGATATTTCTTGAAAAGGGTGACTTCTTTCATACTCAAGCCAACAGATCTTCCCAGGTTTGAGCCCATGGGACTCTGCATTGTTCCATTAGGGCTATGTATACTCCTCTGATATCGATTGCATGCATTCAAAACTTCACCAAACTAGCTTTTAGTAGTTACAACATAGTTCGAGCTTTGATAGGGTATTTCACGAACAGTTGTACTCGTCCTAGCTTTGTATCGGCTATCTTTGCACATCTTTCAGCCCATAGCAAGTCTCGTTCGATGGGTGTCTTGAACACGTTACTTGAGTCAATAACTGATCGAGGATGTCGTACTCAGAGAGCCCAGAAACATTTATTGCGCCGATGATTCAACTTCGGTGTTTATTTCGAATCCTTTGACGAAATCATAGGATGAACTTTGTTCGGTAATCAGGGAGGTTTCTTTCCTGCAATTAAGATGACGGAGTTTAACGATTTCAAAGCAATTTGTGATAAGACGTAAATAAATTGAAAAGACTAATACGTACCTGTGTAGCCCGCTAGTTTTAGCGATTTAATACTTACTTGATCTTAGTCACTCCTTCAAATGACTTGTGATGACCTGGTCGAAGCCGTCGCTCCTTTGGTTAAAAGGAATTATGTCAGTGCATCATGGGGTGGCAAATCAAGCACAACATCATGAACGTTTTAAATAGTCATATTAATTATTCGACCTTTGGTTCCTAAAAGAGATGTCGAAGGCGAGCATGTGCATGTATACTTCCCAAAGGATCAAACACAATAAAAGGAAATCTGTTAAATGCTTCCAGAATTTGTATTATCAAGCGTGTAAAACATAATTAGTCGAATAACAGAGGTCTGGAGCAAGGTCGGGAGGATCGTACCAGACGTTACCTGTAACTCTGTTCGACGACGTTCACATGCTCTAGATTTCATCTGCCGAACAACTATGGTGTGTCGAGTCTTTAATCACCATGTCGTGGGGTGTGAGTGTCTTATTGGCACGCTCTGTTTCGCTCTGTTTTTCTATAAATTCGGGGATTTTTGGGGAAAACTTACGCTCATGCCGAGCTTACATTCTCTTGAGTTCTAGTATGGTGAATTTGTCTTGGTGAAGTCCTGTATAGATGTTCCCCATCCTCTGCGGACGCCCGAGTTTTCACGTTGTTGCATAATGGGATCCTCGTTCAACAGGGGGCGGGGTCTGCGGAGTGTCAGGTCCGAGCCCCAACATGCTTGGGATTCTTTTTTGTTAGCCTCCCATGTTCTTGAAAGTCCAACAAGGGGTGCAGGTCTTGGCATGGAGACAATGTCAGCATCTCCTGCGAAGCTCAGAGTGAAAAAGGATACATCTAACAGAGGTATGATGGGAACCGTGTTTCCTCAGGAGTCGAAACCGCAAGGAAGAGGGAGGCCCAAAAAGGGTACAAAAAAGGGGGAGGAGGACCGCCTCCCAGCTGAGCTAGGCATATGTTCAGTCGTTCAGGAGCCCATGAGGTTTACCCATTGGTCGGTGCCAATTGGGACTACCGGTAGGGAAGGCTGGAGGGGAAAAGGAGGTGAAAGAGCATCGGGTTCTCCCGACGAGAGTTCTTCTTAGTAGTTAGAACGAGCTAAACTGATGATAGCCAAACTCTACTAAGAGAACAGAGAGCTGCAATTTCAGTTAGCGGTGAAATATCAGGAGATACCATCGTCGTCGGGTCACGTAGGAAGCATGGTTTGGCTATAGAGGCAGATTTGGGAAGCACAAGATACAATTGTGCACTTGTGCGAGGTGAAAAGGACGATGGGAGAGAAGAACACAGTGAAAGGCATAAGTAGTAACTCAGGGAAAGGCATAGTGGACGATCTTGTGCCTTGCAGTTCTCCTGGGTGACGCTTGGAAAAAATCCCCTTTTGCTCTTCTGTTGTAAATAAAATCGTCCTTTTACTGCCACCGGGCCGGTTGGTCGTGGTGTTGACGTGGCTTGGTTGTATGTGACGCGGACTTGGTGGGACCCCTTTAATACTAAGTATCAGAAATATTTTGAATTTATTATGCTTTCTTATGAATGCAAATGGGAAAATTAATTGTGTATTCTCAACATAAATCATTAGATTTCACAAATTATTAGATACTGTAATCATTATTGTGGCACTGTGGGTTTATTTATATGTTTCCTTTTTGTAAAAATTCTGGTATCAATTGATGCTTACGTGGTGTTATTAACCCCGAATCATTAGAAACAATCAACTATAAAAGGCATTCACTGATAAATAAGGATCTTACTTGGGACCTTCCTCGCGTCGAAAATACTAAAACTAGATACTATGAGTGCCGACATCGAGTGGTATTAGGAAAAGGTAAATATTTTTTTTTTCGCGGGTTAACACATTATAATGTTTTCGACGCCTAAAATATATCGGGGTTGGAGGTCAACGATGTTGCTCCTTACTTTGGCGCGGTGCTCGCTATTACCTTTTTTCTGCCAAAATCGAATGGATCGGCCTTCGGTGAAATCCCTCCTGATGTTGTTCGTGGGAAAGAAACTCTTTCATCGACCGACGTCGATGAAGGTCGGTACTCAGCTACTTTGACTTTCCAAACGATTTTCACCACCTTTATCTTTCGTCGATGTCGAATTTCTCAAGTGAGTCAGGGAAACTATGGGTTGTCGATTCGTGCAGACAGTCGACAAAGAAGATTGAGTGGTACCCAAAAAATAAAATGTTCAAAGATTTTTTAGGGTGCATTTGAGTGCTCAACAAACGGCGATTCACTGGGCGAATGCAAAATCTCTGATTCCTCTTTGCTTCTCGCACACAATTTATTCATGTCTACATATATTAAAATATATTTATAATTATAATTATTATTATTATTATTATTATTATTATTATGTTTTCAATGAAAGTATCATTTTAGGGATTGGCCATTTACTGGGAGGGCGTCAAGTTCCCCCCTCAGGTTTTGCAATCGATAGGTACCTGCCTCGATTCTCTTGGATACTTGGAAGGGTCCAAGCCATAGGATTTGAAACTTAGAGTGTTTTCACTTAGGTTCATTTGCTTTGTCATACTTAAGCACTAAGTCTCCTACCTCAAAGATCTTTTCTTTAGCCTTATGCTTATCAAACCATCGTTTCACTATCTGTTGGTGATCCAGGAATTTTGACTTAGCATTTTCTCTCTCTTCCTCCAACATGAGCAGAGTGTTGATTCTTTGTTGCATGGTCGATGAGGGTTCTACCTGGGAGTCTTGGGGTAATTGAAGAGATGGCAGATAGATCCCGTTCGGAAGGATAGCTTCTTGCCTGTAGACTAAGAAGTATTAGGAATTTCCTATGGCTTCTTTGGGTGTGACCCTATCGGTCCATAGGGAATTATGAATTTGATTATGCCAATTTCTCTAGTTATCTGTAACCATCTTTTTTAGTATCCTTACCAGGTTTTTATTAGTCGATTCTGCCACACTGTTTCCCTGGGGGTAGTAATTTGCAGAGTAATTTATTATAATTCCTTTATCCAGAGAAAACTTAGTCAATAGGGTAGAATAAAAGTAAGATGCATTATCAAAGACCAGAATAGAGGGGATGCCAAACCTTGTGATCAGTTGTTGTTCTATAAATTGTATTACTACCTTCTTGTTTACATGAGTCAGAGGAATGGCCTCTACCCATCTGGTGAAATAGTCGGTAGCAGTAAGAATGTACTTGTGGAGTTTTGAAGAACTAGGAGTAATTTCTCCTATGATATCCAACCCCCACTACTCAAAAGGCTTGGAGACAGTCACAGGTTGAAGTGGGATTGCTGCCCTTTTCTCCTTTTCGACACTTAATTGACAAGTCTTACAGTTTTTAGCATGAGTGTGAGCATATTTAAACAAGGCGGGCCAGTAATAGCCGGCTCTTAGAATCTTATGGGCGGTAGTGTTTCCTGCAAAGTGTCCTCCGACAAGGCCATCATGGAGTTCCATCAGCACCTTGTCCACGTCTTCTCATTCAAGACATCTCAATAATATCCCATCGTAGTTGATTCATAAGAGTATCGAATTTATAAGATGATATTGTGCAAATTTCAATCTTAGGGATCTTCATTCCATAGGGCTGAGGTTCTCGGGACAAACCCCATGATGCAGAAGATAAGTCAAATCCTTGTACCAGGATTCTTGTCTTGGGGAGATGTATGCTACTTCATTGCACCATAGTACCATTTTGTTTTCCCACCTGAAATCTTCATTTGCTTGACCCTGGGCTTCGACTACGAGATTACACAGACCTTGTTTTGTTACTAGCTTGGCATATTTTGTATCTAGATCAAATTCCTGGACTACTTCCATCTAGTTCCCCCTTCTTTCCCCCATTTTTTGTTGGGTAAACAGGGATCGGACCGCAGGGTGCGGCACAATCACCTTAGTGTGAATTTTGAGAATGTAGGACCTGAAATGCTTTACTGCCTTATAGACCGCGTAGGCCTGTTTATCTATGGAAGGATAATTGAGCCCAGATACTTGAAGATTAGAAATTATAAAGGACACTAGGGCTTCGTTGTTATCATCATCTTTCTGGGTCAAGACCATTGCTAGCGATTGGTCGGAGGTGAAAGTATAAAGCGAAAACTCTCTATTAAAATCGACACTTCGCAACACTGGAGCCCGGGATATGGTAGCTTTGATATTGTTGAAAGAATCTTTTCACTTATCATCCCACTTGAAATCGGAATCCTTGCGAATCATCTTTTGTAAGGGTTTGATAATTTTGGCGAAATCAAGGGTGAATTTCCTTACAAAGTTGATTTGCCCGAAAAAGGACTGCATGGTTTTATTGTTATGGGGTAGCGGAAGTTGAGCTATGTCCTTAATTCATTTTGGATCTATGCGGATACCTGCTTGCTGTATAATATGACCTAACAACTTACCTTCCTCGACAACGAAGATGGTTTTCTTAGGATTTAGCGATATACTATATTTTCGACACCTTTCGAAAATATGAGTTAAGTGTTGGATGTGTTCTTCCCTATTCTTAGAATACACTGTTACGTCATCTAAATATACTACAATGCACCTATTGATAAGCCCTTGAAAAGCCACATCCATGGCCCTTTGGAAGGTTTCTCCTGCGTTGATTAACCCAAAAGGCATGCATTTATAAGTGAAGGTTCCCCATTTGGTTCGGAAGGTGGTCTTTAAATGGTCTTCCTCTGAAACCAACACTTGGTTGTAGCCTGAGAAACCATCTAGTAAGGAAAAAATAATCGATCTTGACACGGTCTACAAGAGTTTCTCTATTGGCAGGACCGAATAATTGTCCTTTTCTGAAGCTCTATTGAGGTTCCGAAAATCTATGCATAGTCGGATTTCGCCTGACTTGTTCCTTACCGGAATGAGATTTTCAACCCAGGCAGAATGTCTGACCTGAAAAATTATCCTCGCGTCTAGAAGCTTCCTTAATTCCTGATACATGAGAGGCTCTAGGGATGGATGATACTTCTGGAGATTTTTCTGGAAAGGTTTCATTTCGAGTTTCAACGGGATGGTGTGTTGAATAATGTGGGTATCGTACATTTTCAAATCCTTGTAGGACCATGCGAAGATGTCCTGGTATTGTATGAATAATTTGAGGTAGGATTTCCTCTCTTCCTTAGACATATTTTTTCCGAGATTAACATTCTTTGGATTCTCTGGGGTCCCAATATTCACAGTTTCATGGAGGGGGCAAGAGCTACCAGTCTTCACATTTTTTGGTATTTTAAACGATCCTTTAGATCAAACAGACTCTCTAGATTAGATATCCCCTTTGGGATTGTGTGAGCTTTCAAATTTCCAACATCTTGTCTAGTTTGGGGATTAGTTTCAGTTGTTTTCTCTCAGAATTCTCCATCATCTATGGCTAGGTCTTTGAAATTGTCTTGGTTGGTCAAGAAGTTTATGATTTTCTCATCACCTTCAAAGACTTTCCAATTGGAAATATTGTTTGACACAGACGGTTTGTAGAGAAGCTCCATAGTGAATCGGGAGGATTCATAATCTTCTAAAGGCGACAATCAGGAGGCAGTTGTGGCCAAGTAGTCGGAAAGAACGTTCTTTTCTCTCGGGATTGCGGTGATATTGAAAGTGTCAAAGCGCTCTATTAGCCTATTCACCTCCTGTTGGTAGTTCTTAAGATGAGGCGAATTACAATGAACAATATTCCTCGCTTGTCCAACAATGATCTCAGAATCCCCGAAAACCTTCAATTCTTTGACACCGAGATCTATGGCTTTCTTTAATCCTTGCACTAGAGCTTCATACTTGACAGTGTTGTTGGTATAATTGAATTCTAGCCTGCAAGATAGGAAATAACGTTGTCCTTTAGGATTGATAAGGATACACCCTGCCCATGACCCTTCTTGTGATTTAGATCCATCAAAGCAGAGGGTCCAAATATGTTGAAGGTAATCTCCCTTTCTTCGTTCTATACCGATTTCTTGCTTACCAATCTATCGTCCCGTAAGCTCAATCGCAGGATTTTGGCATAAAAGAGCGTTCTCTATCAGCGTCGACGGTTCCTCTTGAAAGACTATTTCAAAGTTTTGGGTAAGAGGAACAATAGACACTAGAGGAGAAAATTCCCCGAAGTTGGAATAACAAGAGTAATTTCCCAATACCGAGAAATCGGTAGACGTGGGTTCGTTCGGTGTTTCTAGGTCAGAGATCGTATGCTTCAGATATCTTTCTCTGTCAATTCTAATCATGATCTTGTATCCATTTAGTGGAAACTAAAGGTGTGCCCAGTCCGTACTAAAATATCAATTCATCTTTTTGGACTAGTCACGACTCAACAGTAGTCCATATGCCTCTGGGATATCTACTACAATGATGTCAATTATTTTCACGAAATTAGGATGTGTCGCAATTCTGATCATTACATCTTTGAGTTCTCCCATAACTTTGACTTGGGTTCTATCTAGTTGTATGAGATTCTTATCACTTATGAGAGGGACAACACCCAATTTATTACAAACGACCAAGGGAATTACATTAGAGGATGCCCCAGAATCTACCAAGCAATTGTGAAGATTCCTCTTAAAAACTTTGAATGTTAAAAGGAAAGGTGGTACAAAAGGATTCTCCTTCCTACCTTATGAGTAGGTATTTATGGTTTGCTTGCTTGCCAAATCTGTCGAGGACAGATTCTTCTTCTGGCCGTTGCCTATAGTCGGGTCTTCTATCAAACTCAAAGCTTGCAACAGAGAGTCTTTCTGCTGAGGAATCTTACATATATCCAGAACCGATATATTAGCCTTCAGCTTTTTCAAATCTTCGACTACGTTGTAATCCAGCTTGGGAAATTCCTTGGTATGGATGCTTATGGGTTTTTCACCGGGAGAGAAAGGTATTTTTGGATGGAGTTAACTTACTTTGTGGGGCCCGGGCGACGTCGGTATTTTTTGAGCCAGGTTGACCTCTAGTACGCATCGGTGCTGCCAAAAATTTCGTGGGTTTTTCTCGAGACTCAAACAGATCATCTAAAGATGCGATCACGTCCGGATCCCATATCAACATGGTTGTGTCTCATGGTGGGTTAGCTTCTTCCTGATCGAAAATATTCATGGCCAAACTGCTTGACTGTTAAGTCAGTGAGACTTCATCTAGAAAACAATTGGCCATTAAATTCATGGCATGGACCAATTGAGGGGATTCTCTTTCAAAGTGGTTCTCCTGGTGATAGGTGCAGAAAGAGTTAGAGGCAACATTCCCTAGGTCAATGTTTAGGTTGGCTGGAGGAGGCTCAAATGTTTTGAAAGGATGGTTTCTTTTAAATAAAGGCTTATAGGGTCTTTGGCCTTGGTTTCCTTCCCTTGTGCTTCTTTTCATGTCTATAATCTCATTTGATAGTTTCTTGACCATGCGCTGCAGATATTCTATATCTCCATTACCTTTATCGGGAGTTTGTTTAGCCGGTTTCCCCGACGGTCTAGTCAAAAGGAGTCCTCTCCTAGGAGGGGGTTGAATTTCTTTTCTTACTAGAGAGGCTTGGCCTTCTTTACATCCTTTCATCTAATATTCTATCATCTTGGCCTCTTCAAAATTCTCCGCAATGGTTTTCTTGGCAGCTCTTTTAACGAACATGGAAATAGAAGCTAGAAGCACGTTGGCATAAACCTCGATCCGCGATTCTTGAGTGGGTTTCACCGCGGGCTGGAAATTGTTTAAGATGGTCGTGAATCTTTGATTGAAATCCTTGACCCTTTCTTTTGGGGTCATGGTGGCTGTGAACAACTCAACCATTAGGGCTCCTGTAGTAGTTTCTTCTACAAATTTGTCTAGAAAATCCTTTTGGAATTTAGTCCAGCTAGTTATAGATCCTACCGACAAATTAAAATACCACATGGAAGCAGAGTTTTCAAACGTGTAGGGGAAACGTATACATACTACATCTTCATGTTGAATTCTCATAAGTATGATCACAAGCATGAATTTCTTGATATGATCTTCAGGCAAACCTGAAGTTTCAGGGTCGTACTTGGGGAGCATCTTTTCTGGGTGCCGAGGAAGATTGTGTACTCGTCCAGGGATGGCCACAACATCTCTGACCAACCAAGGTTGGTTGTCTTGAAGTGGAACTTCTCTTTCTTCCTCACGATCGTTGTTCCCTTCCATATCTTCGGAGTCAGAGTCAACCTCTTCTTCTTCCGAAAATTTGTCAAGCTCAGGGATGTCGTCGACCGACGTCTCGGGTATGAGATCAAGAGGTTCTTAGATTTTAGTGATCACAAAATCTATTAAGTCTTCGACGGAGTGTACGAAAACTTCGTCTGGAGTGCTAACCACTGGCATGCTTTGTTGTTTTCTCCGAGGGAGGATAGGAGTTAAGGACAACGTGCCTATTTGTCGGGCATAGGATCTGGTGATTCTCCTGAATTGATTCACTTCCTCGTGAGGGAGGGCATAGGGTATTTCAGGGTAACAAGGTTCTTCCTCGAACTTGGGTGAGTTACCCGCTTCAGGAGTACTTAGTAAGCGTGGGTTGTCTGTTGGATGACTAGCCATGCATGTGGATCGTTATGAATCTGTAGGTTGTTAGAAAAGTTATATAAGTTATATATTCAACCATTCATTCTCAGGCCCTCCTTCTAGCGCCAGTTCTGTTGATGGGTCTTAAATCCCTTTGATTCAACAGCAGGAACCAAACCCACCATCGAGTCCCAATTAGACTCTGCAGCGTTTGAGATGGAATGGTTCTCTAGATCTTGTGATTCGACCAATTTATCGATGGGCTTTGTGTTTTCTTGTGAAGGTTCTCCCTTCAAGTAGGACCGTTCTTTTATGTATTTTCTCTTGAGTGAGGCTGGTTTGAGAGATGCAAGCTAGCATAAGCCAACTTGACAAGTAACAGGATTGAATTTTAACTACTGGGAAGAGGCTGAGCTTGGGATAACCCACTGCTCAAACATGCAGACAGTAATTCTATACCAAAGGGCCTAGTAATAATACATTAACCAAATGACCATCCAATTACTGCCTGAGAATCTAACTAATAGAAATAAAAACACATATGTAACCAAGATCATGGAAAGCAAAATAATTCATCTACCATAACATTCATTACATAACAACACAACGATTTATCTTCATCATTAAAGAAAAGAGCATCAAAACATTGCACCAGATAACTGACAACAAAATCGATTTCTCTTACTCATTTACTACATCATTCTTGGAACAGGATAGGAACTAATTCTTCTCCAACTCCAATCACATACATCTAATGAAGATAGCTTGTCTTTGGTCCAAAAGGACTTCTCAATTCATAGCAGTCTCAAAATAATTACCAGCAAATTAAAAAAGAAATAGTTCTTACAACAACCATCGACCCTGGACTAATCGGTTGATGTCTCTATTTATAATCTAAAATTCAACTGAAATTAATGGCCAAATACAGTTTGGACCAAACAAAAATTGCCACATGGCATGGTCATTCAACAGTTTCTTTGACAGTCCATCTGGGATATTTCTTGAAAAGGGTGACTTCTTTCATACTCATGCCAATAGATCTTTGCAGGTTTGATCCCATGGGACTCTACGTTGTTCCATTAGGGCTACGTATACTTTTCTGATATCAACTGCATGCATTCAAAACTTCACCAAACTAGATTTCAGTAGTTACAACATAGTCCAAGATTTGATCGGGTATTTCATGAACAATTGTACTCATCCTAGCTTCGTATTGGCTATCTTTGCACATCTTTCATCCCATAGCAAGTCTCATTTGGTGGGTGTCTTGAACATGTTACTTGAGTCGATAACTGATCGGGGACGCCGCACTCGAAGATCCCATAAACCTTTATTGCGTCAATGATTCAGCTTCAGTGTTATTTTTGAATCCTTCGGCGAAATCATAGGATGAACTTTGTTCAGTAATCAGGGAGGTTTCTTTCCTGCAATTAAGACGATGGAGCTTAACGATTTCAAAGAAATTTGTGATAAGATGTAAATAAATTGAAAAGACTAATATGTACCTGTGTAGCCTGCTAGTTTCAGTCATTTAATACTTACTTGATCTCAGTCGCTCCTTAGAATTACTTGTGATGACCTAGCCAAAGCCGTCGCTCATTTGGTTAAAAGGAATTATGTCAGTGCATCATGGGGTGGAAAATCAAGTACAACATCATGAACGTTTTAAATAGTCATATTAAATATTCAACCTTTGGTGCCCAAAAGAGACGTCGAAGGCGAGTGTGCGCATGTATACTTCCCAAAGGGTCAGACACCATAAAAGGAAATCCGTTAAATGCTTCCAGAATCTGTATTATCAAGCGTGAAAAACATCATTAGTCGAATAACAAAGGTCTAGAGCAAGGTTGGGAGGATCGTACTGGACATTACCTGTAACTCTGTTCGACGACGTTTACATGCTCTGGATTGCATTCATTGAACAACTATGGTGCGTCGAGTCTTTAATCACCATGTCGTGAGGTGCGAGTGTCTTATTGGCATGCTCTGTTTTGCTCCTTAGTTTTTCTATCAATTCAGGGAGTTCTGGGGAAAACTTACGCTCATGTCGATCTTACATTCTCTTGAGTTCTGGTATGGTGAATTTGTCTTGGTGAAGTCCTGTATAGATGTTCCCCGTCCTCTACGGATGCCCGATTTGTAACGTTGTTGCATAATGGGATCCTTGTTCAACAGGGGGCGGGGTTTGCGGAGTGCCAGGTCTGAGCCCCAGCGTGCCTGGGATTATTTTTTGTTAGCCTCCCATGTTCTTGAAAGTCCAACAAGGGGTGCAGGTCTTAGCATGGAGACATTGTCAGCATCTTCTGCGAAGCTCGGGGTGAAAATGGATACGTCTAACAGAGGTATGACGGGAATCGTTTTTCCTCAAGAGCCGAAACTGCAAGGAAGAGGGAGGCCCAAAAAGGGTACGAAAAGGGGGGAGGAGGACTGCCTCCCAGCTGAGCTAGGTGTACGTTCAGTCATTGAGGAGACCATGAGGTTTACCCACTGGTCGGTGCCAATTGAGACTACTGATAGGGAAGGCCAGAGGGGAAAAGGAGGTTAAAGAGCACCGGTTTCTCCCGATGAGAGTTCTTCTCAGCAGTTAGAATGGGCTAAACTAACTATAGTCAAACTCTACCAAGAGAATAGAGAGTTGTGGCATCATTTAGTGGCAAAAGATCCGGAGATACCGTCATCGTCGAGTTGCGTAGGAAGCATGGTTTGGCTATAGAGGCGGCTTCGGGAAGCACAAGATACAATTGTGTAGATGCACGAGGCGCAACGGACAGTGAGAGAGAAGAACACAGTGAAAGGCGTAAGTAGTAACTCAGGGAAAGGCATAGTGGACGATCTTGTGCCTTGCACTTCTCCTGGGTGATGCTTGGAAAAAATCCCCTTTTTCTCTTCTGTTGTAAATAAAATCTTCCTTTTACTGCCACTGGGCCGGTCGGTCATGGTGTTGATGTGGCTTGGTTGTATGTGACGCGGACTTGGCGGGACCCCTTTAATACTAAGTATCGGGAGTATTTTGAATGTATTATGCTTTCTTATGGATGCAAATGGGAAAATTAACTGTGTTTTCTCACCATAAATCATTAGATTGAACAAATTATTAGATCCTGTAATCATTACTGTGGCACTATGGGTTTGTTGATATGTTTCCCTTTTGTAAAAATTCTAGTATCAATTGATGCTTACGTGGGGTTATTGACACCGGATCATTAGAAACAATCAGTTATAAAAGGCATTCACTGATAAATAAGGATCTTACTTGGGACCTCACTCGTGTTGAAAATACTGAAACTAGATACTACGGGTGCCGACATCGGGTGGTATTAGGAAAAGGTAAAGTTTTTTTGTTTTCCTGGGTTAACACATTATAATGTTTTCAACGCCTAAAATATATCGGGGTCAGAGGTCTGCGATGTTGCTCCTTACTTTGGTGCGGTGCTTCGCTATTACCTTTTTTCTGCCGAAACCGAATGGATCGGCCTTCGGCAAAATCCTTCCTGAGGTTGTTCATGGGAAAGAAACGCTTTCATCGGCCGACGCCGATGAAGGTTGGTACTCGGCTACTTTGACTTTCCAAACGATTTTCACCACCTTTATCTTTCGTCGATGCCGAATTTCTCAAGTGAGTCAGGGAAACTCTAGGTTGTCGATTCGTGCAGACAGTCGACGAAGAAGATTGAGTGGTACCCAGAAAAGGAAATGTTCATAAATTTTTAGGGTGTGTTGAGTGCTCAACATTACCTTTAATTCAATTTAAAAAAAAAAAAATTAAAAAATTATATAACATTTAATAAAAAAATTA